>JAAIXI010000208.1:635608-756102 GCA_013403645.1 Heliconius nattereri | reverse complement strand
AAAATAAATATTGTCAATATGATTTAGTAATTTGACTTCCATTAAATATTTTTTGATAGTGATTGTACATTATATTGTTAAAACTATAGGAAGTTACTATGATATTGTTATAAGATTATAAATTAAATGAAATACTTTTACTAATAAAAATAAAGATTGTTATTTAAAAATAAGTATTGCTAATAAGATTAATTTAACGGTAATTAATTATTTTTAATATGAAATATGTTGTACATGATGGCAGCACTGAAACTATATTTATTGTGAATTATGAATATGAGATACATCCGGTAAGCTTAGTTTTGGAGGGAAATTGTATCTATAAAAACACCCCAAAAATAGAATTGAACACAGTCTTCCAGACGTTGTAATACTGCCAGCAAGCTCTAAGCAAACGTTATTAAGTGATAGTTTAAGTGCTAAGTGTTTAAGTGTCAGTGCTAAGTAGAAAGTGTTCATAATAAAGCGATTTAAAGAGTGAAGGTTTATAATTAATCTACCCAGTGAGTAGAAAGAAGTCTCTTTTACTTTACTCATCACTCAATATTTCGAAGTTATGTCGGAAAGAAACGAATCCTTAGCTTTAGGTTAAAATAGGATTAATCAGTATTGCCGATACGAATACGTTTCTAAAAACATTTCTGTTTACAAATTTGATTATAATTTGGAGGCTAGTTATGTGCATTTATAAATGGAAATATAAACCTCGAGTGGGAATCGAACCCACAAACACCTACATAATATACTTATACTATATATATACCTCACCACGAACTCAAGGTCTATGAAAGCTGACACAATATCACTTTCTTCTCTTCTTCTCTAAATCTTGGACAGCATCATCAGTGGAATGTATTAATTCCACTGAAAATGCTTCTTTAACTATTACTCCTTACTTATTTATTTTTCTTTTTCTATAGTTATAGCTTATATATGAAGTCGTAATATATTATAACCAACAGCTTTGATATTTAATGGTTTCTTTAAAATAAGATAATGTTATATAAAATAACAAACTTGGAGTATGAATTAAGAGGTTGTTCTAAACTTCCCAATCAGTTAGTTAAGTTAGGCACTTTGACACTTAAAGGCGAAAGGAATCGTGAACTGTCGGCTTCAATTTATTAATAGGATAAAGCTGAATACACACGGTTCTAGTACGTTCTAAATATAGAAGTTTGGGATAGGTGAATTGATAGGGGCGATAGTTAGAGCCCCCACGCTTATTCGGTTGTATTGAAATATTGGTATACATTTTACTTTTTTTGAGTATATATATTTTTTCTTTTTTTATTTATAAAATACTGCATGATTTCATTTTATATGTACATAGCTTTTACCTGCAGGTAAGCAATACTTAAGAGTTACTTTTACCTAAGAATTTCACGTATGTAAGATGCCACAGGTTCGCCCGCGCATGCATGAATGCATCATGCCGTACTAACATCGTCCTCAGGCCGCCCCAGGGAGCCCTGGCAATTTGATGCAGACCATGAACCTTCTAGGTGGGCTCGCTGAAACACTACTGAAACACCGTAGTCGGCGGAATCGACAACGAAGTCCAGCTTACTTAACAGCTCGGCCGCGTCGGCAGTGGTTAGGGACCGTTAGCTCCCTTCGATTAGTCTAATTTGTCCCCAGTCGCGGTTTCACGTCATGGCTGGATTGCTTAGCTTAGGTGAAATCCCAGTCCGCTCGATGGCCGCAAGCCGAGTTTCGAGCCCCGCAGGTTGTGCTCTTCCCGCCGTCAACTTCCTCACAGGCAGCCACATAGTGCTTACTTTTCTTCAGGGACAGAGTACCCAACTAATGTCCCTGTAAAAGCCAATAGGGTCGTTTCTCAATAAATGCATTAACTAAAATAACAAGATTTTTCGATTTGCTGATGTAAGGAGCTAGTGATTACTAGGTTATTATAAATTTCTAATCGCATATTTTGACTTACTAATTAACTTAAACGATTTTTTTGTATAAAAACAAACAAAAAAAATATATTTGAAGACATACCTAAATACATTAATAATGACCAAATTAAGTTCTGACAATAGCTCTATCATTAGCAATTATTGCGACATTTTAACGTTAGGACCTCCCTAACATTAACAAGTAGATTGAATTAACTTCATATAGGTATTTCCTGTATTTGAAAGAGACAGACGACGAAATCTGAAGATAAATACTCGTAGCTTAGAGAGCTACGAGTATTTATCTTCAGATTTATCTTCGATTTCTATTTTAGGCCGAAACAAAGAAATTCCTTGTTAGGACTGGACTCTCAATACAATATCAATATTTATGATCAAGAAATCGAAAATATTTAAATAAATAAAATAAATAATCCCTCAAATGGTAATCGAATTGACAAACATTACAAACAAGTCCTTAATAACGGCTTTTAATAAGCAAAATGTAAATGTATTTTTAATAATACTACTATAACCTAATAGAGTAAATGAACCTAGTCGATTGTTCCATATTTGCACGCCCTACATAATTTCCTTTCATATTGTGATGAATATAAAATCAGCTTCACGTTGTATCCCTCTCACAGAAGGTTAGGCAGAGAAAATATAGTATTAAGACACTCCGTTTCCCACCTTCTACCGGATTTTTCGAGCCATTGCGTGTTGAGTGGCGTAACTCAACGCCGGGCTTTTGCCTTGGTGCCAGAGCGAAGAAATCTAAATATCAATAATATACAATATAATATATATTTTCAGAATATATTCCGCTTGTTTAATTCCCATTTTACACCCTACAAGCTGGTATTGAGTAGCGGTTATACAAAATGTAGCGCTATATTAATTTTGAAGACTCCGCTCTAATTATGCTTGAAGTCCACAAAGCTTTAGCCTGAGTCTTTATATAATCAATATGTTATATTAAACAAGATGCCGGAGAATATTTTACTAGTCGCCACTTATAACTTTGTTTGTGTAAACTTCAGTACCTACTACTATCTAATCTTTAACTTTCTAAGTATATTGTGTGTTGTATGTCGGTCACTCAGTAAAGGAAGAGTTTTATATCTATTTTTGGATAAGTTATCGTTTCAGAATAATTATTAATTTAGAAGATTGTATTCGAAGTAAGACATCTTTCAAGATATTCGTATTTGTTACGAATATAGGTAAATAAAATCATAGATTATGCTTGTAAGGCAATAGTGATCAAAAAATATATATGTAATCGGTGTGTCGAAAGTTTTATATATTGTTTCTTTTTTTTCGTCTTCCTATACGTCAGATGTCAATAGATTTTTTCTAGTTAAAGCTTTTTTTTTCTATATATTTTCGATTCTTTTTTTTTTATCTTCAAACTGTGCGCCGTATCTAGCAGGATAAGCAGAGGAAACCTGCCTATCCTGCATGTGGAATTTGAAGGGACAAAATACTTTTATGAATATATATAAGTACATATATCCACTATTTTCATTGAAACCGGTGCCTTATCTTAGAATCGTATGAGGTTACTATATGCAAATTTAATTCACGTCTCACATTAGAGATCGTAGAAGTTACTTACTCCCCTGTCAATTCCGGTGAACGAACATCAATGCTTACTAAATTATTTTTTAGATTAATGACTTCTTTTTCGAACTAAGCTTTTTCGAACTTTCACGATACACTTAGTTAGTATCGTGAAAGTAGTGTCAAAGGAAAAATATTAAAGTTTTCTGTCATTTAGGTAAAGTCAATGTTTAGGTTATATTAACTTAGTTTCAGTAATTACTGAATAATTACTGAAAGTAATGCTCGACACAATTTGCTATTTTTATCACAACACTGGGCCCCGGTCGCACTCGAGACCAACGAACATAATCATCACTAAAGACCATTTTTGAATAGAAATCTTAGCAAATTAACGATTCTCCTATGTATAAATTTTTAAAAAATTGTTTAGTAAAAAATCTCGATGGACACTAAAAGTCTGCGATGTACCGACTCGTATTAATAAGAAAAACTTCAAAATTATAAAATAAACATAAAAGAAACAAATCCCGAAATTATTTTAATTACTTTCTTCAAATGAGGACCCAATAAAACAATAGTACAGTCATAAAAATATCGTTTCTTACTCGTTTCCATGAAAAAATACATTATGTTTGTATGGACAGCATAAACAAAAAAATACTTGTATCTTTATAATTTCATATAAAGATGTTATGTAACGATAACGGTATGGTATCAAATAAAAGTATTCAGGTTTACAGTTTAGTTTAGTATATAGCGTAGCAGGCATGGAGAAGCTAGTGTCAAGACACTTGTTTCCTCTTAATTCAAGAAATTACATGCTTGGCATATTTGCTTGGCTTCATAGATACGAAAATTACATCAAATAATCGAATTTGTTGCTATGTAAATTTATTAAGGGTAACCCTAAAACATAGCCAAAATATATATAAATATTTAATTTTAAAATTTATTTCCCAGTATCTTAAGTAGGACGTCAAGTAGGCTTTTAGTGTCACAAATTCAGGTTCACGCCTGCCAGCCATTACGTTACGTACACTTTGAAAATATGTAGAAGTGCTTAGAAATATTTGAATGTATAAGAATATTTGCAGAGGCCAGTCTTGGCGCAGGGCACAAGCGTTTTATTTAGTTTTTGTCATAGAAAATAAATTTCATTTTATAAAATTTATTTACTTTTAAGCAACATATAAAACATTAATAATTTACTAGTACTAAAAGAAACTAAATATAAAATAAATCTTGATATTTTTATTTCATGAACACTAGTATAGTATAATTATAGTATAGTACTAGAATAGTATAATTTTTTGAACTGTAACATTTAAAAATTCATATTCCGCCTTTATTGTATATTCTACAGTTAACAATATTAAAAATTTACTAATTCTTGCTGCAGCTTCCACCACATTTCCGCACTGCGCTTCTTTCATACATATGAATAAATACAATAAAATTATGTTAATCATTCCTATAACTGTAAATGTTATTTAGAGAGAAAAAGATCTCATTCTGACTTAGATATTTTTGTATTAATTTACCAATAAGTAAATGCACCTAGGTAAATTTCTTAGGTACTCAGGTTCCCTTGCTCTATTAGGTTTATTTACTAGGTTAAATTTAATTAAAAAAAACAGTTTATATCAGCTCTTATCATCTCTATCACATAAAGTAACCTAGTGTTGCAAACTATTTTTAAAACAGCGTGTTCAGTGGCAGAAGCAATAGTCACCTTTTGTCTCATTAGATCGAGAATCTGGGAAATATTTATAAGTAACTCTTTCTCGGAGTATTTTCTTTCATTTTATGGAAAAAATAAGGTAAACGAGCGTACGCCATGATAGCCTCAATTTACTAATTATATGTATTTAATTGTATTTGGTCAATTGGACAAGCTGTGACTGTAAAATCGATTGGTTGTGGGTTCAATCTCGAGGAAATGAAATATTATTTTAATTTATATTTTTTTCCTCTCTCTGGTGTCGAGGCAAAGCGTGGCGTTGAGTTTCGCCACTCAATACGCAATTCCTCCAGAATTCGGCAAAAAGTGGGGAACGGAGTGTCTTAAACACTAGGTTTTCTCTGCCTAGAAGATTATTATAATTGGTATTGGTTTTTTTATACTATACAAAATCTCGATTTTATAAATTGTCAGAAAAACATGAAAATCCGTTAATGGGTACATCGATCGTATATTCGACGATTCAAGCTTGAAATTTATGAGTTTTTCTCGTATGTAAAATCCTTATCTGTTTCATTTTGTATTTTGCTCTTGAAAATCAAATTTCGTTATTCAAATTCGATGCAAGGCTATCGTTTAACTTCTTCCTAGAGCGAGGAGATGAAAATATTTAATTCCCCCAGTGATTAGTATATTCTATGATATTTATAATAATAACACACTGTGTACTTATATATGTATATGTACTTATATATAATTGATCCTCACAACAGATTAGTCTAATGATAACTATTATAGTTCAATTCGACAGGAACTCTGGCAACATATAGTTAGCTTCAAGTGGCGTTAGTTTGCGGCTAGCCGTGTTCTGTACACATATAGCTAGTAATAAAGTGCTAAACCGAGTTTGACCTTGCTTTATATATTCTCTTTCATATGTTGCTAATTCGGTTGCCAAACCAAATGGTTGAAATTCCTTATTCCTGTTTAATGGTTTTAATTTGAAAAATAAAATACCTTTGAAATGGCGGAAAAAAAATAAAATATCGTAGATTTTAGATAGACGTTTAATAAAAAAAATAAGAAGTCGAATTCGAAGGGCTGTTATGAAAAAAACTAATTACAGTAAACTTTTAATATATAAATAATTCATTAAACAATATCTTTATTATTATTATTGTTAAAATAAGGTTGGCTTTAATTTAAAATAAATGAGCTATTTTTTTCTTTAATAATTAAAATTTTTAAATTATTAAAGTTTCTTTATGAAAACGGAGTATCTTAACACTAGGTTCCCAGGTTCCCTCTGCCTACCTTATCATGTGTGAGTTACAGCATGAAATTAAAAACTATATACTACACTATTTTCTAAACATAACTATAATATATTTCCGTAGTAATGGCTCTCGATCTTACGTCCGATTGAACAAAAGCTTCCGAGGGTAGCGTGCTCATTGATTATTCTCCATTGACCCAGTGGCAACAATTACATACAATTGTGGTAAAGCAGCCATTTCAGAGTTGAACCGTTATGTGGGCGCAATTAGTTTAAGGATTTAACGAATTAGAGCGAGTTAAAATACTGAGGGATTTATTAATTGTAATAATAAATGTGGAATATTTATTACATTAATATTAGGTTTCATTACAGAAATATATAGATTCTATGTCATAATCTTACAATTTTGTCGATTTACTTTATAGTGGAAAAATATTTTTTATCTTTACTCACTACCAGCGTTAGCTGGTGAGGCGGTCTATTAGCATATCCATATGTTTTTATTCTCTATTAAATTTTAAATGTTTTGGGGAAAGTTTATATTTTAAATGTAGACTAAAAATAAATTATAAGCAAAAAAACATTTTTAGTAAAAGCTTATACGCTCTAAAAAGGAGGAAATAAAATTTGTCTTTTAAATTTTAACTATCAACTCATAACCTCATAGTACACAATTTATATGATCATAAAAGCTCGAATAAAGTCGCAAACTTTATCGTGCATTGTCATCCAAACCAAACGTGTATACAAAATTTCAGCTCAATCGTACGAACATTTCAACCTTTCATTATATGAAAGCACAAAAAACTTGAATAGTGTTGAATATATTGGATTTCAAGTGATGTCACATTATTTTTCTAATTGTTCTCGCCATATTGGATGTAGTATAATGTCACATTATTTTTCGAGTTACGGTCAACGATCCATTTCATTTAATATCATTTGTAGAAATAGACCAAATAGATACTCGGCTATCTTCGATATCCTCCTTATGGAATTTAGAATGACGTCACATTATTTTTCGAGTTGGTCTCAACGAGCCCTTTCATTTGATACCTATATTGTAGAAGTACATTTAAAATTACTATTCTGCCATCTTGCATGGTCCGCCATATTAGATTTAGAATGACGTCACATATTTTATCGTGCATTGTCATCCAAACCAAACGTGTATACAAAATTTCAGCTCAATCGATTGAAGATATCTACTTCAAAAAAGCTTTTAATAAGACACGAATCTACAACTTTTCTAGCTTTACGATGTATTTCACACATAGCATCATAGGTAGAGGGAACATGGGAACATAGTGTTAAGATGCTCCGTTCGCATCAAGACACTTTCGCTCCCTACTTTCCACCGAATTCTGGGCGCATTGTCTGTTGAGAGGCGGATTTCAACGCTACACTCAGACAATGAAAATATTATATATTTCATTTCTGCGAGTGGGAATCAACCCCATAACCTGTCTAGTTTACTGTCACACTAATGCTCCGGCGTCACAACGGGTCTCGAATCCAATTCAGTTGAATCTACAACTGCACTAATGAAATATATATTTTACTTATGTTTCATAGTAACCAGAAACTAAACAGCTTCTCATTTGTCCCCAGGTCGTAAAAAAGACGCCGGTTCACGTCAAACTGAAAAGTGAAGAAGTGAAGAAACATCCATGTTTAGACGGGGAACCAAAACGCGTTACATCCGCGTCTTTCTAAAGGCGGGTACTTGGAAACGAATGCCCATGAAGTTGCTTAGGTGGGGGAGGAAGATGCCGTCGACTAAACAGTACAATCTGGTGCCGAACGACGAGTACGATACGAGGATCCCACTCCACCCAGATGAGGCGTTTGAGTATGGAATCACTTTTCATGCTAAGGTATGTGGATTTTTTGTCAATTTTCCAGTTTTCTTCTGTTTTTTGCTTTAGGTAAGAAGAATAGTGTTAGGACAATATGTTATTCACTTTTTGCTCGTCCCAAATTAGATTAAGTGTTAGGTGGGGCAGAAATCAATGACATAATTTCGCTTATCTGACCACGACGGTTAGCTTATATTATAATATACTCGACATACTTAGCTTATATAAAAATATATATTTCAGAATAAAAGTATAACATAATATTTTTTGAGTGGAATTCTAATCGAATCTACAGCCACAGTTATTACACACCTACTCTCTATCTAGCTATCCTATCCTATCTAGGAAACGGCGTGCAAATAAAATAATTTAATTTTTATATAACTAGTAGGTACTATTTATTATTGGTACTTGCAGGAAATTACCATGAGGTTAACGATGGTTCCCGTCACGCTTGTCCCTAATAG
Organism: Heliconius nattereri; assembly: GCA_013403645.1. NCBI lineage: Eukaryota > Metazoa > Arthropoda > Insecta > Lepidoptera > Nymphalidae > Heliconius > Heliconius nattereri. Next base: position 747,343 of record JAAIXI010000208.1, on the reverse strand, counting down.
ACGCAACACGTACGAATCTACATTTCACGTATTATGCACTTACTCGATTGATTACCACAGTAATTATACTTACTGCATACTAACGTTTTAAATTAAGCTTAGTTAGCATTCTAATTGACCAACAGGTACAGAATTCTTTTTTAATGAGTTCATTGTAAAAAAAATGTCTTATTTTTTGTAAATAATCAATACTTTTTCAGTTTTACGCTATATTCTGCACATATGAGGAATGCGGAGGGGACCTGGGAACCTAGTGTTATAACACTTCTTTCCCATTCAGTCACTTCTATTTCAGGAACCTAAGACCTTCTGCCTACCCTGCTATGTGCAGGATCCAGCATAAAAATTTAAAAAATTGAAATCGAACCTATAATATTTCCCAATTGGGTCATAGTATCAATAATATTCTATTCATATGTTATAATGTTTGTCCTGAATTCTAGTATCTCTTTGTATACTGTGTCAATACATTCGAAGCCTCTCTGCTAATTTGCTTTACCAATACAATATGTCGAAGCCACAGGAAGTACTAATTGATACAAGACTGTAAAGTGAATCATTGATTGAAAGTAATATTAATACATACCTACATTCTACATATATATATGTAAATAGTTAATTTAAAATGCTTTTTTTGTATTATACGTAGAAAATTAAAATAAAACAATAATTACACATATTATTTATACTCTAGTGTGTGTATCTAAAACGGTAAATACATAATATTCGACGACGGTGGTTGCTTATAATTACGATTTGAGCTTAAAAGCATTAAATAGAAAAAAATATCGAATAGGGGGTACAGAGAAATACAATTAATAGATAACTAGCGTCTCAAACGGGGCTTAAATTTATTTTTAAATTAAAGCAAAATTAGACAAATTCCATCAATAAATTGTAGTATATGTGTTGTATATTCAGATGCTATATTATTGTAAGGTCCTATCTAAATATGTTAAGTAGTTTATTCTTAAAAGTAAAGTAAAGATTAAATGGTAAAACTTCAATAAAAATGAAGATGCTTAGTTATTTAATTACTTTTTCAAATTTTTATTGTAAAAAAATATGTCCCACACTTAGCATTTACAAATTTATTTACTTTTGCTTCTATTTGGGGAGTCTAAGACAATTTTACGAGTAATAAAAAAAAACAATAAATAAGTACCTAAAACAATACTGAATTTCTCGTAAAAACCTTGTTATTTTCTTAAGAAGATAGACAAAAATGTCACAAGCTAATGGAGTTATTAGATCTTATTAAGTCAAGGATAACAGCTTTTATGTGATATCTATATATAGAAAGAAAAGTCGTGGATTCTAATATATTTCTTATAAGAATATAATAAAAATAACGTTTATATTTGTGTTACTAAGTGAAAGCCGATAGAAAGAGAAAAATCTCGAATCAGGCTCCAGCGATGGCTAAGGGTTTGATTCCCACTCGCGGTAAAGAATTACTTTCATTTTCTGGCTCAAGTATACAAAGTGCGGACCGCCACTCAATGGACAATATTTAAAAATCGGGCGACATTATTAGTATAAGGTACTCTGTGCTACTGACCGTACTAAATACGAGATTAAGCGTGAAGCTAGTTTCCACTATGTATGCAATAAAGAGTTTAATCTATCTATTTATCTAAATTAAAGTTAAATAGAATTATGCAAGACGATTCAAAAGTGTTTGCAATATTTTATTTCAAAATCAAATCAGCTTTACGCTGTATCCCGCACACAGCAGGGTAGGCAGAGGGAACCTAGTGGAACACTCCGTTCCGCACTTTCTGTCAAATTCTGGACGTGTTGAGTACCAGAACTCAACGCCGCGCTTTACCTCGACCGACCAGAGCGTAGAAAATATAAGTATAAACGTAAATAAATATTTCTCTTCCTCGAGTGGGCATTGAACTCACAAACGTCGCGTTAAAGTCACATCTTGCGCCGCTGCGCTACTACGGCCTTTTATTTAGTATAGAATATTTATAATTTTTGAATTTGTATAATTACAATAATCTATAAATGTAAATCTAATGTATATACGCGTTAATGGTTTCAAAATGCTATAACAATACGACCATATAACTAGTATTGAAAAAGTTAAGGAATGAATTACTTATTAATTATTAGTATAGACAACTCCTTGAATAACATTTTAAAATTCTATTATGTCCATGCGTTTTTTATTATTATTATTATTAGTTTAATAATATTTCATTGATTTATTGATGTATTAATTTACATTTTAAATAGTTCTAAAAGGAAAGAAGGTTTTCGGTAGATTTTCTCAGGCTACAACCAAAATGCAGATCTTAATATAATCGTAATCCATACTTATAATTAAATCGTTACGGATTGGGGCATGTAAATGGAAGATATATAAGAAAATATGTTATTGATGGCATGATCTATACATACTCGTATATAACTAATAAACATCCATCCATCAGCCTTTCAAAGTCCACTGTCCATCCTAATTCTCGCCACTCCGTCCGGTCCTGCGCCCTTTGAATCCAGCGGATTCCCACTGTCTTCTTAAGGTTGTCGGCCCACCTGGTTGAAGGGCGGCCTGTGCTCCTTTCGCCGAGTCAGGGTCGCCATTCGAGGACCTTTCTTACCCATCGGTTGTCGGTTCATAACTAATATATACATAAATAAAGTTGTAGGATTTGTCTGTTTGTGATTTCAAAGTAATAGTGTTTTCCAAGGTGTTTATAGTTATTCACACGACACGAAACACAAACAATCAATTTTACAATTTTCGCTTGTCTGTCTATTCTTCTGTATGTCCGAGCTGTTCTCCGGGATGCAATATAATAGATTGGGTGGCAAATTGAAGGATAGGGTGCCCTAATCAGCAGGGGTGCTTAAAATGTTATACGTGATATAAAGTTCAACCTATATATTGTTAAAATAGTTTTATTTTTACTATACTCCAAGGAACCTACTTGCCAAAGTTCCATTTTTCTAAAACGTGTATTTCCTCGAAAAACGAAAACTCAGTAACGTAATTTAAATTTTAAAAGTTTTAAATAGGTAAAAATATCATATCATATCTTAATAATAAGGAAATTTTATCAAATGTAATGTGTAGCCTACTGCCCAGAAAATTCGGTGAAAAGTGGGACAGCTTAACTTTAGCTTAACACTAAATTCCCTCTTCCTACCCTGCTATAGTGCGGAATAGAAAGCGGAAAGCTGGACAAAAACAATCGAAATAATATTAGTAAAAACTCGAGGCCAGTCGTAGGTGCACTAAGTGTGACTGTAAAAACCGATTGGCTGTGGGTTCGATCCCCACTCGATGAAATGACATATTTATTTAAATTTATATTTCCATTTCTTCGCTCTAGTCTGGCGTCGAGGCAAAGGCCCGGCCAAGTGAGTTCCGCCACTCAACGTGCAATGCCTCCAGAAAAGTGGGGAAAGGAGTGTCTTGACATTAGTTTCCCACTGCCTACCCTGTGTGTGCAAGATACAGCGTGAAGCGGATTTATTTATTTATTTTTCCAATATACTTTGTGTATCCTTTTACATTTTATTGACGTTGCGGATTAGACGATAAATACCACTCGAAGTAAGGTCGGGAAAGCCTTTGGGGAGTATAAAGTTTATTCCTATATCGCTATAGAGTCTATTATGCTGCCCTCACGGCGGTTGATAATGCCGGCTAGATAGGAAAAATGTGACTGAAATATGTTTATAAGGTAAAAATTTATATAATAATAATAGCGGCCCGCCCGCGGCTTTGCCCGCTTGAACTACATGATTATTCGTTTAATACACAGAATTATAATGATTTCTAATATGTCTTTTTACGAAATTATTGTAATTTCGAATGCCAACAATAATATTTTTTCTTATATATCTTCCATATACAGTCACTGAATCGTTACGATTTTATTTTGAGTATAGATTTTATAAAACATTGAATTACAAAATTTTAGAAATTGTTAATATTAATACAAAGGAGCCTACTTCTTTATTTACCTAAAACAAATTCATATATTTTTTTATTTTTTACAAATTCATATATATTCACATATTTTTATATAAGGTGTCTATAAATGTAAAAATAAATGTATCGGTTAGACAAGACTTAAGCTGGGGTGGGGTTACTTAGCTTTGTTGACTTCACCACAATCCTCGGTTCGGGAAATAAAACGGTAGTTTACTGAACTTCGTGTTTTCCTAAAATAAAGATACTTATTTCCCATATACGAATGATATATATATATATATATATATAGAGATTTTTAAGTAGAATAAATAAAAATATGTCAATTCAAAGAATGTTGGAATTTTTGACTTAATTTTGTTAATCGCATTCAGGCCAGTTCACAATGCGACGGTCACAAAGATCTGTTCGTACCCCTATTCAATTACATAGACATTCCTTCGATATATATCTACTTTTCTTATATTCCTAATGTAAATACGAAAACGTTGAACCGATTTTAATGAAAATTAGTTATTGTAGCTTTTGAAAAATAATGGCGAATTTACGCGTATCATTTGTTTTATTATTCTGGATTTATACTCTGGTATAAAAAGGATCCGCTTCCCGCCAACCTCTTTATGTCGTCGGCCCATCTGGCAGCGGGTCGTCCTACCGGTGGTTTTTTACGGAGTCTCCACTCTGCCCCAGCGGCCGTCGGCTCTACGACAGATATGCCCCGCCCAATGCCACTTCAGCTTACCAATTCTTTAAGCTATGTCGCTAACTCTGGTTCTCCTCCAGATTTCCTCATTTCGGATTCTATCCTTAAGAGATACACCGAGCATAGCCCGCTCCATGGCGCGCTGAGCGACTTGAAGTTTATGGACGAGGCCTTTCGTTAGAGTCCATGTCTCCGCCCCGTACGTCGTGACCGGAAGAACACTCTGGTCGAATGACCGAGATTTCGAAATTTGCGGATGGGTCCGAAGAGCTTAGGATCGAGCGTGGTGGCGAGAATTGGGGAAGGCCTATGTCCAGCAGTGGACTAAAGATGGCTCTTGATGATGATGATGATGATAAAAAGGATAATTCCTTTTTATCACTACTTCAGAAACTTTAAGTATGTAGATATCATTGTCCACACAATTGGACTGGACTATATAGATTGGCATTTTCTAAAAATCATATAAAATTCTAAAAGGACAAGGTCATATTAAAATGTAATGGCGTGTCATTACTTATTCTGTTCCATTAAGCTTTTCATATTAGGCATAGTAAAGTTGCGTGACCATTCTGTTAAGTATGGGACTATAAATCGTTATTTGAATAGGGTTTTACGGTATCGTAAAACGGTTGGGAAGTGTAGGTTGTGACGGTCGTAGATTCAATTCCTGCTTGAGGACAAAGATATGTACAATTCGGTAGAATGTAAGAAACGAAAGTATCCTAATAAGAATGGAGTGTCTTATGACAAGGAAATCTGGGAAAGGTACAGCTTGAACCTGTAAAAAAACTATCCGTTTATTGTAAAATCCATACCAAGTACGATATTTTTATATAAATAAATATAAACAATTCGAGTGACTTTAATTAATAAAATATAGCATAAACATATATCAGCTTTCAGAACACAATCGCAAAATTAAGGCACATATAACATTTAATGAATAACGTAACGTAACGCAATTCTCATACAATTTTAGCAAATTTCCACCCTTTTGTGGCAAATGAAAACGTTTCCGGCGATTTTCATGTTTAGAGAAATTCAATTTTAGGCCCAAATCGCCGGAAGGGACATCCCGCATTCTATATACCTGTGTACTTTGCAGTTGAAATAACGAATGCTTTTATAAAATATTTTCTTTGGACAGTCATTATGGTATTATGTTGACATAAGTCCAATTATAACTAAATGATCTGGATTTTCAGTTTGAGGAAGATACCAATCTTTAGATTTGAGACATGAAAATGTCTTCTAGGAAACCTATTAATTTATTACTTTTATTGAATGGAGGAAAACGTGTTTATTCTGTTTTTTAAACTATATATTTATGTTATATATAATTTGCCGTAATAACTTATTATATAATTAAAGAAATTAATCATAATTTTAGTTTTTCCTTTAATTAATAAACAATTCAGCTTCACAATGTATCCCGCACATAGCATCGAAGGCAGAGGGAACCTGGTGTTAAGACACTCCGTTCCCTACTTTCTCCGAAATTTGGGGCCATTGCGTGTTGAGCAACAGAACTCAACGCCGCACCGACACAATCGACAGCAGAGCGAATAAATGAAAATATAAACGAAAATAAATATTTGACTTCCTCGAGTGGGGATCGAAATCACAACCGTCGCGTTACAGTCACACCCTTGTACCGCTACGCCACGAGGGCGTAATAAACAAATAATAATTTATTTTACTTTTCCTATATATATATATATATATATATACATCGACATTTTATCATTTAGTACAAATAAGATACTAAATACTAAAAATATCGTATATTTCACTATCCAATATCCAATTAACGAAGCTAGCACCAACTTATCATGTATCCGTGCCAACACTCTGTATTATATGTCACATAAAGCTAATAAATGAGTAATAAATAAGTCGTTCAAAATGGAGCTCAGTCGTTTCGCAAACAGGTGTGACTGTAAACGCGACAGTTTGTGGGTTCAATTTTAACTCGAGGTAATAAAAATGCTATGGTAGCTAGTTCAAAGTATGGCGTTGAATTGAATTTGACCAAAACATATATAATGTTTTCGAGTATTTAAAATAAACACCTACCTATTATTTTAATTTTATAATTTGAACATTTGTCTATTATAATTAATAACAAAATATTAATTTAGATGCAAAGCTATATCCCCATATTTGATACACCGTTAATAAACAAATGTAAACTAAGAACTCGCCAAGTATCAAAAATCCGATAATAATTTCAAAATTAGGAACATTTCGTAATAACCGACAGAGAGAGAGAGAGAAAAAGAGATAGAGAGAGAGAGAGAGAGAGAAGTCAATACGTTAATCACATCATTGCACAAACTAGCCGCGGCAATCATGGCGTGAAATTCTGGAACAGCAGCTCGGTGTACTGGCATCAGAGACAACTCGTTATTTGAGCTGTATCAATGGTTTTTACTTTTAGCTTCAGAGAACCTAGTGTTAAGACACTCCGTTCCCCAACGTTCGCAACGGCCTCCACCCCGTCCTAATAAATATAGGTAAATTATAATTTAGCAACGAAAGTTTAATTTTACTAATACAAAAGTTATAGAGCTGGAACGCGTGGGAAACCGTTTCATTTAAAATCTATGTAGGTACCTAATTTTGAAATATTATATTATTTGATTTCATATTATTAATCTTTTTTTATTAAGTCTTAATGGACTAAGGTCCGTTTATGACTAAACGGACTAAAGTACACCTACTAAATATCTTTTTATTTGTACCAAATCAACTTCACGCTGTATACCGCACACAGCAGGGTAGGCAGAGAGAACTTAGTACTAAGACACTCCGTTCCCCACTTTCCGCCGAATTCTGGAGGCACTGCGTGTTGAGTGGCGGAACTCAATGCCGCGCTTTGCCTTGACACCAGAGCGAAAAAAGGAAATATAAATTCAAATAAATATTTAATTTCACACTTTGTGCTCTCCCACCACGACTGGCCTCACTGGTTTTATTTATAATAAATTATAATTAAATTTTAGAATTTATATATCTATAAAGAAAGTGAAAATGATTATTTCCTATAAAATAATATAATATAAGAAAATAAAGCTACAATATGAAGTAACAAAAACGTTAACCGCATTAAATACTTTATTTCCCCACAAGAAGCCTCACGTATGCTTAATAAGATTATTTCTTAATTAACAGCTTTACTTCAACATAAAAATGCTGGCTCTCACCATCGCTTGTAAAGGAGATTACTCGAAACTAAACCACAAAGGACATACCATGGTATGTCTTATACAGTATGTCTTATACATGTATAAGATATACAACAAAAAAACTATAATATACTGAAGGTATTTTTTTTAAATGTCATATGTAGACTTTTTTCGTAGTTATTTCATCGTAATTCTTGAGAGTAGCGCGTTCAACTAAACATACTTTTCAGTATAAATTCAAATTCAAAATATTCTTTATTCAAATAGGCAATTATTATAAGCACTTTTGAATCGTCGAATGAACATATGAACAAAAAGCTACCACCGGTTCGGAAGGCAGTTCTGCTGAGAAGAGCCGGCAAGAAACTCAACAGTTGCTCTTTTCAAAATCAATGGTACAACCTATAAACATTAGCTGGCAGCTATCCTGCATTACATTCAATAGACATTAATTCCATACATGCTTATCCTCTAAATATTCTTGAACAGTGTAATACGCTTTACTTGTTAGAATTTTTTTTACAAATATTTTAAATTTTGGTAGTGGCAAACTAAGAATACACTGAATACATATATAATAATATTAGTATAGACGTATACATGTAATCTATCGGTCCATCCGTTCGCGAGCTACGATGCCTCAGAGAGACACACAAACTCACAGACAAAGGGCTGAAACTTACAACAGCCCTCTATTTTATTTCCCGTCGGTGTTTAAAAAGCTTAATTCTTGTGTGTGATGCATTCTATTCCCACGACAACTGTTCCATATTGCAGCGTATACGATTCACCTTCATATTTGTACGCAACTCAAAAATTTTTCAATTTCATTTACACTCCTTCGGGATTTGTATGATCATATACAGTAAAATGGATTTTCAATATTAAATTTATTAATATTTATAATAATTTAATAAGTAGTTAGTTGTTTTAAGTTATGTAATATAATATTCAGGTTCACGTGTATCCCGGAGACCTAGGAACCTAGTGTTAAGACACTCCGTTCTACATATTCCATTTACTGTATAGTAAATAGACAGATTGATATATTTATTTAGTGTGCACATATATATTTTAAAAAAAAACGTATAAAAATTTAGAAATGGCTGAATTTGAACCTGCGGCTCTCATAACGGTCCATTCCATCCACCTTTAAAGGTTGCGATTTTCAGGTTCTTACTATTCATTCGAGTAGGTGTTTCATAACCATTGTACGAGATGCATGGTAACTCTCATTACAGTTTTATACTTAGACGTGTAAAAATAATTAACTTACTTAAACTGGGTATCTATCAATTTTAAAATGTAGTTTTTAATAATTATTTATTAACATAACAAGCCGTTGTAAAAGGCAGTTTTAAATGATTATTAATTATTTATTGTCGTGATACAGGGGCAAAAGGGTGTGACTTTAACTTTTACTCTTTAAAAATTATATATAAAAATAATAAGCAGTAGTATAACGTAGGGAACCTAGTCACATCATTCCCCACTTTCTGTCGAATCTTTGAAAGCATTGCGTTTTGACTGGCTGAACTGAACGCTACAGCTACCTTTAATATTACCTTTTTTTCATTTCGTCAACGAATTTATAAAAAGAAAACGATATAAGGACCTATAAAGTTTATCAATATAGTATTTACGAGGCACAAACGTTACGATTCTTACCTAGCAAATATTTTATGTTTACTGCATATTTATTGCATATAACAGTATTAGACTTTCACATTAATGAGTTATTACATTTTAGATGGTCCGTCACTTCCAGCCTATTATTAAACGAGCTTAACTAGAAATTTATTACTTGTGATCAAGAAATTTCTCGCTTTTCTCCGCATACTAAGGTAGGTAGAGGGAACCTAGTGTTAAGATACGTCGTTCCCTTCTCTATACCCAAATTTCAAGACCTTGTCTGTTGAATTGCGGAGCTTTTCTCGGCACTTTATTTTGTTACCGGAGAGAGGAAATGGAAATAATTCATTTCCTTAAGAGGGAATCGAATTCAAAACCAACGCTTCGTTTACAATTATATGCCACGCAATTATATCAATATTTATATGAATATCAAATATCCAAATATATGGACCCTTGGAGCACAGAAAAAAAATAAGCTTCCTGTCGTAATCTTCTATTAGTTGTAGTTCCCGTTGATCTACAACTCTAAAATTGGTACAGAACCTTCAGTCCTACGCGCACTAGACAATTTTTTTAATATTTTATTTTTTATGTACTTAGAGTGTTAGGACACTATTTTTGTGACATTTTGCGAAATAAAAAGAATTATGTATACAAGTATATCCTCAAATGGGAATCGAACTCATTATCATCACGTTTACAATAAGATAGATTTGAACCAGAACGTCATCGTCAAAGATTACGTAACTAAGTAATTGCCTACTTGTTTAATATTACTAAACTATATGTCTCAAAACTTCAATGTATTGGTCCCATATGGTGTCAACTTCTTCACTGTATAGCTACGATGATATAGAAATTGCTGACATACTACATATATATATATATATATACGAGATGTCATTAAATAACAATTTTCACAATATTTCCTATATAGTAAGTTAGGCAGCGGGAACCTAGCGTACTCATAACACACTTCCTTCCCTACTTTGTGAAAATTGGATTTGATTGAGAGTGGTGAATTTCAACATCGCTTCAGGTCCGCACGGGGAAAGTGTTAAGATACTCTGTTGCACACTCTGATACTCTGTTGTTACCAGAGCGAAGAAATGGTAATATAAACGTAAATAAATATTTCACTTCCTCGAGTGGGATCGAACGCACAACCGTCGCGTTACAGTCACACCCTTGTGCCGCTGATCCACGATAGCCTCATATAATTTCATTTATATTATATCAATCAATATTTGAATTTAAAAAATAGAAGATTTCCAAAAAGCACTCCAAAAATGTAAATTTATCATTTTGTCCTATCATAAAAGACATTTTGGGCTTTGTGTGAAAGTTTGAAAGCTCTATCGAAAAGCAATTTAGTGTGTATATCAGGCTAGCTGGTAATATATGCGGGTCTATTGCTTAAGAAATAACACTGTTAGGCGTATGTATACAGTATTTAAATAAAACATTGGTGTAGAATATTTGTTTAGAGTTAAGACATCGTTTTAGATCTGGTACAAATTCAAAGAATTATAGAATTGGCCAGTGTCTGATTGTAAACGTGATGACAGTGAGTTCGATACCCATTAGACGTAATGCTTGTATTTCAAATTATATTGTAATGCTCAATTTCTTACTATGATAAAACAAAGCTCGGCGTTGAGTTCCGCTTCTCAGCACACAGTCTCTAGGAAGTTGAAGAATGAATAGACATATGAAAAAAAATATTATACTAATAATTTTGTATATTAATTTTGAATATACTTAAAGTAAGATTATAAGGTAAAATATAATTTACTTTATCAAAACACAAAAGCAAAGCGCGTTTGTTCTACAAGAATCAATTATGATAGCAACTGGCTTCTATGCATCTAGTCATTACTTAGGAATGTCGGAAATAGAATACTAAATATAGGCATGTTCATATACTGAAATTCTAGAACAACCTGTGGTGATGAAATACTGTGTTTCCAGACAAATAGGGTTAATTATTATATATAGTTAGAGAAATAGCCTAAAAGCGTAATGAGGAGGATCGTTTAATTTTAGTATGTTTAGGTACAATTTGGGGCTATAACTAATAAGATGAAAATTTACTAAAGTTTTCAGTTTCACGCTGTATCTCACACACGGCAGGGTAGGCAGAGAAAACCTAGTGTTAAGACACTCCGTTCCCCACTTACCGCCGAATTTTGGAGGCGCTTAGTGTTGAGTAGCAGAACGCAAGGTCGCGCTTTGCCCCGACACCAGAGATAGAAAGAATAGAATAAGATATGGAAATATGAATAGAATAAGATATGGAAATATAAACTTAAATAAATCGAAATATATAATAAATTGGATGTTTACGCTTCTAATAATGTAAATTTTCAGAACCTAGTGTTAAAACACTTCGTGTAGCGCTTTGCTTATTTACCAGAGCAAGGAAAAGGAAACAATTAATTCTTATGAATGATTATCTTACCAAACCCAAAACCTTCATGCTCGCAGACGCTGACTTTATATTCAAAATGGCCATACAAATTCATTTTCCCTAAAATACATTTGGAAATACTTAGATTTGGGCGTCTAAGGAACCTTTTCGCCTCGCGTACACAACAATCGTACGTCACCGTTATTGGTTGCACGAGACGGATCCGAGGGTCTTTTGTGAGTTGAGTGCCGTAAGTGCTCCCTCTCATAATATTATTACAGTTCAGGGCTATGTCATATAGAGTGTTTTACATGGATACGTATGTTGGGACGAGTCTTTTGCTATTTTTTTTTGTGTAAATGTCGACGGAATTTTGATATTTATATATATTTTTTGAAAATAAAATAAAAATTGATATAAACCCTGCCAATCTTCAATTTCTATCCTTTTATTATTGTACTACGTTAAATAACAAGGTTCGAGGCCAGTCATGATGCAGATGCACAAGCTGTACGAGCGATGGGCGTGGGTTCTCATTTGAGGAGTTTCTTATCCTGCCGATTAGAAAATAGGAAAAGTATCAGCTATTAACGGGATCGAAGTGTCTTAACACTAGGTTCCCAAATTCCCTCTGATTAAATATAGGGGATATTTGTTAACACAAGCCTTTTATTAGAAAATTTAAAAAAAAAAACATTTTAAATCGTAGTAAAACAGTGCTATCTTCGCAACTTAAGCAAATTAAATTCTTGTGTAAGAAATTTAATATGAATATATTATCTAAAATTAATTCAGAGAATTCAAATAGTATCGATATTTGCTCATATTTCAAACGATTCGGCAATTTTCCCTATAAAAACAGGGCAAAAATGCCTCCGTTTACAGAGTTATGTACACAGAGTGAATTTCGCAGTTGACATCGGCAAAGTAAATAAAGATGAATTAAGCTTTACGTTCAATTCAAGTACACAAATAAATAAAGTCGCAGTGTAATTTAACTATTACGATTTAAATTTATGGTATGATTTTTTTAGCTTCACGCACATTGCAGGGGGAACCCGAGAACCTACTTTTAAGACACTCCCTTACCGCTGAATTCTCGAGGCATTTCATGTTGAGTGATGGAACTTAACGGCACGTTTTACCTAGTTAGCAGAACTAAGAAATGAAAATATTAAATACTAGTGGGCCCGGACGCGGCTACGCCCGCTTGAACTATACGATTTAACTAACTATATTTATTAAATATATTTATGAAATTATTTTCGGTTTTCAATAGAATTTGTAAAAAAATATAAGCCTAAATAATTAAAATAAGTTAAATAAGATTAATAAGTGCAGATTTATTATTAGAAAAAATATCTGAGTAACCGAAATGAACAAACAAAAGAAGTAAAAGTAACTAAAGGAAATTCTTAATATTAGAAAAAGTACCTAAAGTTTGCCGTGCGCGCGTACTAAACATTTTTCTATATTAAATAATTAATAATTTTTGCGAACAATATTAAATAAAATCCCAAATGATTAAAATTACGATATTTTAAGTGTATAACATCGGTATAGATAACCGAACTGAGATAAATTAATAAGTAGTAGTAGTAATAAGCAGCAAATAATTAAATAAAAATTAACAGTAATTCGAAAATATATAAAAATTTACAAAACCATCAAAGTCATCTGCCCGTTCGCGTCGGTCATACTATACCTACCACTCGTAGGCTAGGTCATTCCGAATCACTGACATCTCCTTAATTATTTATTAAATTGTTATACAGTAAACCATCTTACGTATAATTTCCATCTAGATGAAATGCTAAAAGTGACTATTATATTTATTTTCATAAGGATGAATATCAAATTATAGAAATCATCTAATTTTTGTTAATGTATACAAATCTATATCTATAGTATATATCAACGCGGACTTTTTTAAACAATATTTAAGGGACAATATTTTTGGAGAATATTGTTTTTGTGTCTCATAAGGTTGAGTCGGCGCGCGCCATGTATGCGTTAAGCAAACTTATTTTGGGTGACGTTTTCTAACAACAAACTTTGCAAATCGTTGCTTAGCAACGGCGGTTGTTATAAACATGGCGGAATAAATTGCATGTCAAATTAATAAGTATTTTAATATATTGGTATATATCGAAAATATTACAAATATGAGAAAAAAAAGTATCCTATGTTCATCCCGAGACCCTCAAGTATCTCTATATGAGTATTTTATCACAATTAAATTAGCGGTTTGGCCCTGATTGCGTAAAAGATAGACAGACAGACAGACAGAGTTACTTTCGAATTTATAATATAGGTATGGATTTGATTTTCCAGCTCTTACAAAGAGCAGAGTGGTCCACCATTCTGCAAACAATATCTCTAAAGTTGAGTGGTGCGTAGTGTTTTAACACGAGGTTGCCAACACCCACTATACTATGTGGAAAAACGTAGGTGATAAAAAATAATTACACTTATGTGTCATATTGTCTATATCATATTATAAAAATAAATGAACTATACGTTATACATATTTCATGTACGAATATTAAAATACTGAATGTTAAAATACAGAAACTGAAATGAGTTAAAACATGTATACTTGTATTTCAACTAAGTGAGGTTTTCTAAGAATCGGACGTTTCTTTATATTTATGAATATTTCATAACAAATTATACGTATGCCAATTTTCGATTCGCGAATTTGCGATATTCAGAGTGGAATAAAAGGACAACATTTTGCCATACTTATTTTGATTATTAAGGTTATTAGTTCAATTTAATGAAAAAAAAAATGCTTTACGTTGTATACCGAATATCGCAGGGTAGGCAGAGGAAACATAGTGTTGAGACACTTCGTTCTCCACTTTGCGCGGAACTTTTCGAGGCATTACGTGTGAGTGTTGGAACTTGGAATTCAACGCCCGGATTTGCCTTTGTGTCAGAGGGTAGGAATTAAAATATTAATAAATAATAATTCATTCCTTCCAGTGGGAATCGAACCCACAATCCACGAGTTACACTCACACCCTTGTGTCTCTGCGTTACGAGGGCCTCAACTCACTCACGCCTCACTTTAAAGGCAAATTATATTAATTCTTAACTATTAACCAACCCGCGGCTTTGCTTGCTTGAACTAATTATTTATTTAACCAACAGAATACTATACAGAATATAATATTTTAATATAGGTATGTTTGTAGTGCACTTATAATGTCTTCTAAAAAGAAAAAATATAATATCTTGGGCTAACACTATTAATATTTCCAGAAAGATTTATGATAGCTTTGGAAATAAAAAATACAACTAAGTAAATAAATTTTCGTATAAAAACTATATAAAAGGCCGTCGTGGGGCAGCAGCACTAGGGTGTGATTGTAACGTGACGGTTGTGGGTTTAATTCCCACTCGAGGAAATGAAATATTTTTTACGTTTATATTTCCATTTCTTCGCTCTGGTTTCGAGGCAAAGCGCGGCGTTGAGTTCTGCCACTCTACACGCAAAGCCTCCAAAATTCGGCAGAAATTGGGGAACGGAGTGCCTTAACACTAGATTCCCTCTGCCTACTCTGCTGTGTGCGGGATACAGCGTGAACTATATAAAATTATTAATGTAATCTAGAGTATTACTATCTAGAGTGCTGAAAAAAAAGATTGCTTCTTAAAAGATTGTTTCCCTTCTATAAACTTTCTACACTATAAATGCAGTACATAAACCAAGGTTGATTCCACAGGAGGCTCTTGGGACTTAGCATCTCGTTGGCATCTTCCCAAAAGCGACCAAGCTAAGGTCAGAGCTCTTCTAACTCGGTCACTATAAATACCAGGTGACGTTGTCAAGGTCACTACTGATAACAGGTTTGGCCTTGACAGCATATCTTAGGTAGCAAGTATTAGACAGACAAGTATTGGACTTGATACTTAACATATAGTATTAAATTATTATTAACAGTAATTGTAGTTATTGATTATAGGTTTCAAATTTTATTTATTTATTTATTTATTTATTACTATTTTATTTACAAACCCAATACAAACTACATGAGGACAATTTTATTGTTGACCAAGAAAATCGCTTGAATGTCCTGACATTTGCACCTTGGATATCTCACTAGGATTCCCTGTGCGGAGATATCCAAGGATTGCCGAGCGGATCTATTATTGGATTTTAGTTAAAACAAGTGCTTATAAGTTAAATAAAGTTAATATACATTTTAAATGCAATAGGTATAATATAATATATTAAAATTATAAGAATATGTATATAAATGACATATAAAATATAAGTAAATAAAATGAAACTAAATATAATTGATTTTTATAATAATACACTATTTCTTTTACCAGAGTAGGCAGGTAGAACGCGACGATTGCAGTGTCGATTCTTACTCGGGGAAATGAATTATTACTTATTAATATTTCCATTTTTTCGCTCTGGTAACAAGGTTAAGCGCGGCGTTCCTCTATTAGACGGAAAATGGGGAGCGGAGTAGCGTGAAGCTGGAAGAGAATAATAATAATTTAAGAAATTTGTAGTCAAAAACATCTATTTAATTATGTATTTCGAACCATATATTTAAGCTTATTAATGGCCATAGTACTAGGGCCTAGAAACTAGAAACAATGTGATTACGATATATTCTACGTAATATTGGAACTTAAGAAGCTTACGTAACATATGTAGTCCAAACCCTTTAGTGCTTTCGACTCCCCATTGATTAATAGACAGTAGTAGAACGTACGGTCCGTGAAGCATAAGCTGATCTTTGGATTGGTCTGAGTGTAGTAGAGAGAGAGAGAGAGTAGAGAGTATTTTAGGGACCGTTAGTTCTCTTACAGTAGTCTAATTTGTCCCCAGTCGCGACTTCATGTCGCGGCTGGTTTGCTTAGCATAGGTGAAATCCCAGTCCGCTCGACGGCCGCAAGCCGAGCTTCGAGTCCCGCAGGGGGCGCCCTTACAGTTGTCGACATTCTTACAGGCAGCCACTTAGTGCTTGCATTTCTTCAGGGGCAGAGTACCCTCTTCCCTACCCAACCGGTGTGTAAAAGCCAATAGGGCTAACAGCATTATCCCCATGTTCGAAAAAAAAAAAGAGAGTGTCACATCTATGGAATATACACTATATATAGTATAGATGGGACGTCAGCCGTCATATGCGACGAATTTTTTGCTTGACCTAAGCAAGTTTATATAAGAAAAATCAGCTTCACGCTGTATTCCACACACAGCAGGGTAGACAGAGGGAACCTAGTGTAACACTCCTGGAGGTATTGCGTGTTGAATGGCGAAACTCAACCCTGCGCTTAGCCTTAAATATAAATTTAAATAAATATTTAGTTTCCTCGAACGGGGAAAAACTAAACTTTCAACACGCAAAAAACACACTTTTACGCAAAAAAAAAACTTTAAATCGATCTCCTAATAAGTTGCATTTTTCATTTTCGATACCTTATACAAGGGCGGTTGACATGATAAATACATATAAAAATTCATTTATTTATTTCATAGCCGTAGTATGAAAAGACCTTTATCAGATTAAAATTTGCGATTGTACTGTTCTTGGACTCTGAAGGAAATTGACCTTTCCCTTAATTAAATATTTATCAAAGCCAAGTAAATATATCTTTTTGACTTTGCGTAAAAAGTACAAATAATATATTCGTAATTTATAAAATAATATATAGTTCAGGCAACAATGATCGACACTTTTTTAAATAAATCAGCTTCACGCTGTATCCCGCACACAGCAGGGTAGGCAGACACTTTTGTGAGTGAGAATCGAACCCACCACTCCCGCTTCGATGAGAGAATTCTCTCTTCTTGCCTCTTTTATTGCTTGTGCTTGGTTACTAACATTTTCTATTCTTTTACCATGATCATGCCAACTTTTTCTTTTAATTTTAGTAAGTTTAGTATTTTCATTTATTTCATATTTTATTTGATGTAAAGAAAATAAATATTTTTTTTTAGATACAAATATGACACACAAAGGGAATTCGTTAGAACTAAAGCTAAAACGTAAAGTTATATAAGTCGAGTTAAGAGTTTATAATACGAATTTTCCTTCAATTAATATTTTATCAAATGGTTATGTATACCTATAAAGTTAAAGTTAACAGCGAAATTTTAACCGAAATTGGTTTATTTAAGAAAAAGTTAAGCAACGAAAGTTATTTTATATTGTAGACAAGTGAACCTCGCGCGGCTTCGCCCGGTAGAGCTATGCGAATATTTATTTAAGTGTATTTAAGAAAAAAACATAGTATGCTTATCTTATAGTGATAAGTACGCTGAATATTTACTGAATGTTGTGCATAATCTTTGTTTAAATATTTAAATTTCAATAAAAAATAATAAGTAAATGCTTCAATATTCATAGTAAGTATACGTGAGCGTTCGCAGACGTACTAGTGTAAACTGTGTCAGCTGCTAGCATCTTTGAAAAATGGAAGACCATATATTATTAACAGATAAAAATCTGCATGTCATGAAATAGGTTGCATATGAATTTGTTTACGGCTTTTGCAATGCTTTCAAGGCGACTTACTGAATCGTTTTAAATATTTCAAAACTTCTAGTGAAAATAATTTACTTAGATTATATCAGGGTATAAGTATATCTGTAGAAAAAGCTTGGCGTTCCTGACACTTAGTATGTATTGCCTCAAGAATTCAGCGGAAAGGGGGGAACGGAAGTGTCTCAATGGAAGCATTTCAACACTTTTCAGGTTCCCAGGTTTTCTCTGCATGCTATATAAAAAATGATTTCCTCCTCCTTCCTTTTAAATTTATAATTCTGAAATTGATATACTTTCGAGAAATTTAATAATAATAATAATAAATGCTTTATTCAGTAATTAAATGTTACATATACACTCTAATTTCGTTAGAATATGGAAAAAACAAGACAACAATTTAGTAGAGGTGAGCGATGGCAGCCGTACTAGTGTGAACTGTGTCACAGCTGCCAGCATCTTTGCCCCTAAGACACTATTTCGATGACAAAAGTGAGAATACTCATCAATTAGGTACATATTATTATGTCGACATAAGCTTTCAATAATAATTTCGAGTTGACTAACGGAGATCATCGCCACACTTTGCCATGCGATAGGGGTGTCAATTTAATTTAAAGAATTGTTAAGACACTCCGTTCTTTACAATAAATTGATCAAAAAACGGATCAGCTCTTAATCTACGATTGGATATTAGAGTTATGAAATGAAATATACTTTAAGAACTGTCCTCTTTATTAATAAGAACCAACTTTGACTTTCTTATTTAGTACATAATAAAATTTCAATTATCATAAGAAAGAAACGTAATTTTCTTCTTTCATTTCTACTTTGAGTCTACATAGAAATATGTCATTATAAGAAATGTATTTTTTATGAAAAACGAGTTATTAGTTGTAAGGTGATGGTGGTTGGCAAAAATCCGTTTTTTAAATTAATCTCTAGGCCCTCTTCCGCAAATTCGATAATAAAAGGTACAAAAATAAGGTATAACCGCAATGTTCACATAACTAGAATTACTGGCTAATAATTTTATCAAGAAATGTATAATGTTTGTAAAACTGTTTCATTCAACTGTTTGTAATACTTGTGACTGCCAGAAACACTGGACGTAGAATGCTTAAATTTAATTAGAACATTCCTTGGGGAGTGTAGGGGAGCTTTAAGAAAAAAAATCGAGATATTTCTCTAGCAGAGGAAAAAAAAACAAGATTTTACGTTTATAAGCCTATAGAACCTTAGGATTATAAGTCGTATTTTATAAACTAGGGTAGTCGATTATTTGTTTTAAAATGAACATAGCGCAGTTAATCTGTGGAGAGGGTGAGCTAAGTTATAAACACTAGATCGATACTTTATATTCTATTTTCGTACCCTTTGTTTTCTAGTCTCCTAATAGGGTATCTTTTCAACTTATTTCTAAATTCTAGTGGTAAAATAAAAAAAAAATCTATTTATTGCTATGTTTAATAGTTAAAACGACTATAATATCACAAATATTGGAATGAAACGTAATGCAGGTTCCGACATTGGTTTTTTTTCTAATTCTGGTTTATGCGTTTTAATATACTTATTAAAATTGTAAATTAATAAAAAGGGATTTAAAGGCGTCTTTTTTTAATAGTGTTCTAGCATAGTATAAGTTCAATACGTTCACATTAATTAAAAACATATGTGTTTTATTTACTAAACAAAATACAGCCACAATAAAAATATTACTCTATTTACACGCTGTTACTTAGTGAAAAAATCCCGCATACGGGAACCCTCCCGGCATAGGGAATCTAGTGTTAAGACACTCTGTTCCCCATTTGCGCTGAATTTTTCGAATGTCTGTTGAGTGGCGGAACTCAACGCCGAGCTTTTGCCTTGGTGCCTTGAACTTGCGACACAATGGCTTCAATTAAAATTAAATAAACTACGAGTATATAACGGCCGTCGCTTTTACATCTCTTCGTTTTCATCTACTTTCAATGAATCTCTTATAGCATGATCTTTTAGTCCACAGCTCTTAGCAAAATTAATTAAGTGAAAAAGTTTTTAATTGACAAAAATAATGAACTACAATGATAACAGTAAATATTTTCTTACTAAAATAAATAATATTATTAACAAAGTGGCCAATGTTACTATTATTAAAATGAGAGTAGCAGGTTCAATTTCGTGACGGAGCAAATATTTGTTCAAAGCTAGTGTTTGTCAAGTATCATGAAACGAATAATCTTAATAAATCAATTTAAAACTAGTTTATAAAATGGTTTTTTTAGATAATAATTTGTTCTATTTAAAACCCCGCGTGCTCACCCAATATAAAATAATTATGTATTTCACAATATAACGAAAAAATTTTACAACCATTTTATAAGCAAAAAAATATTCGAAGTTATATATTTCATATATTATTATTTATTTATGTTATGGGTCATCTGTAGAATATGACAAATGTTAAGCTTTCCCAAAATATAAATACCTGGACGTTAAGTACAAAAGACGTCTCTCAATGTTTACTAAATTAGTATCAACTTCTAATCCTTTGAAGGGTGTGAGAAAACAAAGTTTGTTAGGAGAACGTAGTTAGTTTAGGTTAATTCGTAAGACCGTCGGCAACTATGGATAGGATAAACTATACATACATATAATAAAAATGTAATTGGTCGCTGTATATCGAGAAAATATACTACTGGGGGAATTTAATAAACAATTTTGTGCACACTAATGTCATAAATATATTTATAACCGATTTTAGTACAGTTTTCACTATTATATTTTGATTTTCTTAACATTTTGTGTTTGTTTTATTGTAATTGCTTCATAAATGAAAGATTAACTCAATTACTTCTTACATTTATACCAGACGAAGTCCCAGGCATAGCTAGCATTCAATTTAACTATAGCGCGAAGAAATTAAAATGTTAATAAGCAATAATTAATAGCCCCAAGTGGAAATCGAACACACACCCACGCTACGACGGCCTTAAACCGTATCGATTTTGCATTCTTGCTAAATATACTTCAACACACATTCCATAAGTATGATAAATAATAATTTGTTATCGCATTTCTATAATTTTCCATTTAGGGCAATAAGTCATGAGAAAATGAATAACAGGATGCAGGTGGCTCGTTGCTTGATTATTTCCCATATGAGGGTACTTTATTAGAGTGAAACATTTTTATGAGATTATTCAGTATTGTAGCCTTATTAAAATGTTAATATAACTAAAAATTTTATTTCTTCTTATTTTTATTATAGTTAAATATTTAATTGGAAGAAGATGAGACTCGCCTCACAGCAAAGTCTGGGTTCGATTCTCAATCGAGGAAACGCAATATTTAATATTTTCATTTCTTCACTTGGGGCAAAGTGTGGCTTTGAATTCCACCACTCAACACGCAGTGCCTCCAGAATTTGAATTTGAAATGGAAAACGAATTGACTTAACACTAGGATCCTTCTGCCTAATATAGGTTAAGCAAAAAAAAATGAATAAACTCTGGGTTCTTCATTTGGTTCCCCGCACAAATAACACGAATGTAATAATAATAAAATTAACAAATTTGTCTGTAAGCTCATACAATTATTAACTTAAATTTTAAAGAAAATTTTTATTTAAATTGGTATCGACAAAAGTATATAGTAAGCCATGATTGACGCCGGTATGTGATGCTAGCAACATATCCAAATGCGAACGGCATTCGAATTAGTTGGCCGTTTCCGAATCGTTACAACTTAATATGCATGCGATAACGCTGGTGGTATCTGAATTAAAACGTGCTTCGTTTAGGTATGTAGGTTCGGTTCCCTTCTGGAGTAATTTTTTATGTTGGAAATAAATTATACTTAGATATAATGTTCAAATCTTTACATGAAATTTAAACACATCGTAAGGGCTGTTCGCTCTGTTCTTATTTGGGAGAATGAACTGTTTTTATTGCTTGGCTATGGTAAGACAAAGCAAAGCGTTGAGTTCCACAGCTCAAAACGAAATGTCTCGAGATCTATTAGCAGTGAAGATATATATAGCTATGTGAGATATGACATGAAGAAGATAAATATTGATCATAAATATTATATATTTTTTTTTATTTTATAACAGTCATTTATATATAAACACTGGCAAGATAAATATTTACTTTGCAAAGGCTGCCAAGCTTAAACATATGCTCTTGATAGAGCCTTATTTATGTACAAGTTAGTAGAAGGTAGTGAATCTCATTTCCTAGAAAGCTTATCTGAGTTATTTTTACCGCTGTCCGTTTACATAAATATGCTTTTATATGAAGAAATATATTAAATATATAAAAAAAAATTGTATGTATACAGGTAAGTCGTGGCGCTGGGGCACATGCTTGTAACAGGTGGGTTCGATTCCCACTCGAGGAAATCAAATATTAATCATTTCTTCACTTTGGTCTCCAGACCAAAGTTCATAACGTTGAAACCCCGACACTCAAAACGTAATGCCTCCGAATAAGGCGGAAAATGGGTAACGGAGTGTTTTAATACTGGTTCCTTCTGTCCTGTCTGTAAAAAAATGGTGCAAATCAATGGATGAGTTATTGTAAAATAACATTTTTAATTTCATAAAATTATTTTTTTACATTGAATATACTTTTATTAAACTAATGAATCAATTGTACATTTTTAAATATAAATAATTATAAAAAAAAGTACATTTAAAAATATAAAAAACCACTCCAAGGGTCCAAGCCATCGGTGGCTAGGGCTCCAGAGAGAGGAACCTCCGCACAATACGCGCCGTCTCAAGTAACACTGCCTTCTGTATCCGGTTCTAGATCCAACAGCTAAGCGATAGCCTCTTAATATGTTGGTCGAGGCTTTTTTTTTATTATAATTTTAATAAGACTACGTGATAAGAAATCAAAAGTTATGAGTTAACAAATTGGGTATTCAATATAAATATTATTTTGACTGGAAATCCAATGATAAATGATGATGATGTTCATTCAACGTTATACAAAACTAGTATTTTGGCTTTAGCTACAATAACATAACTTTATATGCTTTTAATGTTTAATTTAATCATAATTAACCCATAAATATCATAGATAAATATATCTGTAGGTTACGTATGCATGTATACAAAAGCTCACTCGAGTAAAAGTTCATCGGCCGGGTCGTCCCTTCGTCACGCTGTCACGTAACTTTAAGAGTCTAATTCCGACTGAGACATGCCTCATTTATTATATACACACAGTCGGTGAATTAGGAATGTTTAAAATTTGGTACAAAATTATGCTATGAGAGTAATCATTAATTGATTGATTAGGTAACATTTAGTAAGGCTGTCTGCTACTTATACGTGATTTTTATTTTTTATACTAAATTTTATAATAAGTATAATAGTTTTATAATAATCTAATTAATATAATAAGATGTAAGATTTATATATAATTTACGTTGAGAACAGTCGTGGCGCAGGGAGGGGCACGTGACAGGTGGTGGGTTCGATTCCCACTCGGCGGAATGAATTATTATTTATTAATGTTTTCATTTTTCGCTCTAGTACCAAGGCAAAGCAAGGCGTTGAATTCCGCCACGCAATGCCTTGAAAATTCCAAAAATAAAAAATATGTTTTTACACACAAAATAAATGATAAAATTATCGTTGTAAAATAAACCACTATTTGTTAAGGAGGACGCACGCACACATAAACCTATGAAAAGGACACCGCCGCACAAGCCTCATTCCGAAATTGAGTCGTAGGTATTGGCGATAAAGTTCAAAGGTTTTTGACCTTTAGTATTATGTGTTTACGTTATTGGTATCTAATAAAATAAAAAAATCTTACGTCTAAACTGTTGAGGTAACTTGATTAATTTCTTTAGGTATAAAAAAATAAAAATAATGTAAATTAGCAGGGTAGACTTCTAGGGTAGGAATCTTCACGCTGAATTCCCCACACTCCAGGGTAGGCAGAGGGAACTTAGTGTTAAGACACTCCATTCCCCACTTTCTGGCGAATTCTGGAGGCTTTGCGTGTTGAGTGGCAGAACTCAACGCCCTCGACACCAGAGCTATTAATTGGAAATATAAACGTGAATAAATCTTCCTTGAGTGGGGATCGAACCCAGAACCGACGATACCTTTCATGATTTCTTTAGGTATGGGTTTAAAATGTTTTACCCTATATGCTGTTCCCATAACAGAAGCGCTGGCGAAGAAAGTAGCCCTATATATATATCTATATAGGGCTACTGGCAATATTTTTTAATATAACGTTATAATAAAATACTTAATATAAATAAAGTCATTTTTTTTATAAGGCTTGCCTTTGAAAATATGAAATGCAAAATTAAGCGTTGAAATCTGAAAGTTTGTTTTTTCTTTAGGCTAACTTTTATGACAGTAAAATTTTTGTATCAAAATCAGAAGTTAAAAGATATCTCTCGCTTTAGTACCTACCAACTTTTACTTTTAGTTACCGGAATTTTATTGAAACGGTAAAATTATTATAAGTTAAATAAATTTTCATAATATTGGATGCCCATATATAATTTGAAATACTATACAAAATATTTCAAATAAAATACTAATAATATTTTTTATAAAATACTATTTCTTATGTTGCAGGTAATATTCCCCGTACTTCTGCTACTTTTAAGGTGATGTACAAAAGAATCACTTGTATTTCAATACGGCTTTATATAAACTATGATTTTTCGTACACAAATGAAAAATAATTTTTATAATTTACTTTTATTATGTTTAGAGATGTATTGAATACATTGATAAATAAAAATATAATGTATTTTTTTATAATTAAAACGGCAGAATAAAAGTCTAGATTCTCTGTGACTCCGGTTCCCCAACGAGGAATATTCCTCGAAACACATCCTGTCAAATAATATTTCTTTCTGAAACTCAACTGACTCTTACTTCAGCAGAAAAGTTGATAACCTTTTGAGGTTGTCTCCTATCGGTACATATTCCAGTAATCTCATCCAAACATATATTTGGATTACTTTCTTTTCTGATTTCATGAGATTTTCATCATCATGAAATGAAAGGATCACGTCAGCTATAATAGCGACTTCAGTAGAACAAATTACATTTACTTTGAAGAACTGTTCTTCAAAATACATGTATATATATTGTGATTACGTAAGATTGTAGCTATGTACCTCGAACTCCACAAGTCCATACGAAGCTAAATTGCTGGTGTAAGTCTTGGTCTTCGTTAGCTAGATGAGAGTTTCTCCAGAACAGTAAAACATTTGATAGACGTCGTCTCTGACGACGTGTTTTATGATTTCGACGTTGTTGGACTATTGAAAATTAAATTTTTCAAAAAGGCGAAATCTATACATATATAGTGTTTCTCTTTTTTACTTTCGTATTTACTATTTATAGTAATTTATATATCATATAACATCAGTTTTTTTTGTATTATACTTTTAAAAAGAAAAAAGAAAATCAATATCATTTCAGCATTATAAATAACTTGTGTCAATGTTTTTTTTTAATAAAATATAAAACTTCTTCTTCTTCCTGGCATTAATCCCGACTATTACCAGGGACTGCCTTCCTACTCAACCTTCTCCACTTTGCACGGTCTTTTGCGTCCATATCATATAAAACTATGTTACAATATTATGAATATAGCAGCCAGGCGAATGTCAGATATTTTTGCCGATCCATTGCGATTTTGTTATACAAATATTCTATTATTGTATTTTGGAGGCGAGCTTTGCACGCTAATGCGATTCTTTAATAAATTGTAAATTTTTACATCTAAATTTAAATCTCTGAAGTAATTATATACAAATTGTATTTTGTTAATTGTGTTCTTTTTTCTTCTTTGGCGTTGAGTTCCGCCTTTCAACATGCAACGCCTCAATTCAACTGTAAGTGAGGAAAAGAACGAAGGTTCCCTCTGCCCACCCTACAGAATGCGGGGTACATCGTGAAGCTGAAAAAAAATGTAGCAATATACCATAACAGAAGCCAGAAAACATTGACTAAAATATATATATTTTAAAATACTACATAATACCTTGACATTTTCCTCACAAAGCAATAAGGCAAGCTGTTAAAAGTTATACAAATCCCATCAAATAATATTTTTCCAGCTAAGTCGCTGCATCTAATTTTTAAGAATCTGCTTACGACAGATCCATTAAGAGCACCGAGAGGTTCCTTTGAGATCCCTTTAGTACGCAAAGATTAAACCAGCAATTAGAGTGAAAAGGTGAGCTCGTCTATATTGTATAAATGCTTTACCTTGATGCATCTTATGCCATTTGCGGGAAATAAGTAAGTTCATGTAATATTGTGCTTATGCTAATATAGATAGATAGATAGAAATTATATATTTATATATTAGCGTTGGGTGGAAAATTACATATATCTACTAGCGGCCTGCCCGCGGCTTCGCCTGCGTGAACTACGTTATTATTAATTTCTGTCTCCATGAGAACCTACGTCCTGTAAGTGACGTTATGCAAAATTTGAGACTCCTAGCATTTGTAGTAACTAAGTTTCATACAAACTTTCAACCCCAAAAACAACCCCTTAGAAGTGAAATATTGCAAATTCCCGTCTTAGCGTGCACTTATTACGTCCTATAAATAACTCCTATGAAAAATTTGAGTTTCCTAGCACTTGTAGTTTCTGAGATTTGAGTTGATTAACCTGATGACCTTTCGATTTTATATATATAGATAGACTTATAATGTCGTTATATCAAAAGACTACGTCAAATTATATTATATTCATTCGAATGAGTGATTTTTAATTTTCAAATTTTTAAACTGTCTCAAAATATTATTATGTGATTGAATTATAGCAAAGCCCGGCGTTGAGTTCCGCCACTCAACACGCACCTACGCTCCCTCTATTCTACTACATGAAGGATACAGTGAGAAGCTGAAAAAATAAAGCAAACGTGAATAAGGCGTAAATTGAATTGGGCGGACTTAGTGGTATTAGGAAAGTCTGAAATTGAACACACCCATACTAAAACTTAGAAAATGACAGAACTTTATTCTCTGAAATGATATTTCTATCTCTGAAAACGGAAATGTTACAAACTTTTTAGATAAATGAGTTTTACCTTCCGCTTGGAGCTTTTTTTCTATACTTTTGCAAAAGCATCTCAGAAAATTGGATAAAATCCATAATTTGTCATACATTTTACATCAAGTATATTAAATGTATGTATGATATAATAACATCTAAGTAATTAATAGTAACACGTAGTAGCGTAGGGGCCCAAAGTGTGACTGTAAACGACAGGTTGTGGGGTCGATTCCCACTCGAGGAAATGAAATATTTTATATTTTCAGTTCTTCGCTCTGGTGTCGAGGTAAGCGCGGTATGTTGAGTTCCACCACTCAACACGCATTACTGCCAGAATTTAGCGGAAAAAAGGGAACGGAGTGTCTTAACACCAGGTTAGGCAGAGAGAACTATGTGTGAGATACAGCGAGAGGCAAATAAATAAAAAAATAAAAATAAAAATGTTTATTATTCGGACAATACATGATCCATATATGTTAGTAATAATACAATAAAACTTAATATATAGTGTTAGTCCTTAATAACTAATAGCGGACAGTCCCCACTGTCGGCGATAGCCTTCAGGACACTGTTGCGGCTGCCGCGCACTCGCCTTAAAAGAGAGCTGGCTTTCTTTGTATTGAACACGCAACGCGCTGTACGACCTCTGAGTGTAGTTAACCCACAGACTGCTCGTATAAAAAGAGGTGCAGTAGGCTTTAAAAAGCGTGATCTTCACTGCAGTTGAGCAACGAGCAAATCTGCGAGCCAACATGTTCGCCCTGATCGACAACGCCCTGCGCTCCCGCTCAATATCTAACTCATCTCTTAGGTCTTCTGTGACAATGTGGCCCAGATACTTGAATTGGTGTACTCTAGCAAGATTTTTCCCATTGAGCTTAATTGAATGCACATTTTCCGGTACTTTGTTTCCAGACTTAAAGACTAGATATTCACTCTTCTTACTATTGTACACCAATTTATGCACTCCAGCTTATGACTCACAACAAGCCAGCATCTTCCTAATAGCACTGTCAGAGGGAATTACAATCTGACAAAAAAAGTAATTAAAATAATGAAATAACATATTTCAATTCAATTATTACAAATATTACACAAAATGAACATTCATCCCTTATATAACAGGATAAATAACATGAAATGAACCGAAAGAGGTGTCGTGAAAGCTTTCTATAATTAATATTCAGATGGCAGCGTCCCGTGGCACCGACCCCCATTTCTTTCTAAATAAACGGTGCAAATCGATCAGTAATCTTATTGAATAAATTTAACATTATTTTAGCTGATGGGAAGTTATCGTGGAAGCGTGGACGTGATGAATCCAAATTAGCCCTGGATACCTTCGTATCTATTATGGCTGTTGTACGTGGATTATTGTATGGATTCAACGTTACAGGTGTTTAATAAAATGATTTTGATTTTCTTTGTTAAATTATTATTTATTTTTAGGAGGCATACTTTAAGGGTTATTTTTAATTTAATTTTCTTTTGTCAGTTGTCACGTTTTTTAGTATGTATCAGGGTAGGCAGAAGTAGCTCTCCGCTCCCAACTATTTTACTTTTAGCGGTAATACTTCTAGTGAGACTTCATTAAAACTTTATTAAGACTTTAACAATGAAATTAAAACATAGCATTTATCACTGTACTTCTACATTCTAACATAATTAACGGCGTGCCTAACTAACGCTATCCCAATGGGCATGTGCATAGAGACAAAGTTTTGCAGAGTACTACACGACTTCAATTTTAATAGCTTTCATAGTCATACAACACGTTAGTTCACTTTCTTGTATATTTTTTATGTATATAATATAAAGAAATATTTTAATTTATCTAATAATAATGCTGAATGAAAATAAATTAAAATTATTTTTAGTTTTTAAATACCAAAAAACCAAAAAAAAAATTGCGGAACTCAGCGTCGTTCTATCAAAACTGCTAAATGGAAATAAATTAAATATAGCCCCCGATAGAAAATAGAATCTACAACCGTCACGTTTTCCATCATATATTAGACTGAGCTACTTCAAAAAGCACTATACAGACAAATATAGTAATCTTTAAAGTTCACATGCGTTCCATCGACAATGAAAACGTTAAAGTAATTTTATCTCGAATAATACATTGCGGGATCGTATAGTGATTCACGCTGACATTAGTCGAAGCTAAAGGCTAATGCATTTATAATGCAATATCTGCCCGATGCAATGCAATGGTGGGAAATTGTTACGCGTGTTACGTGACATTGTGTGGCTGTCACGGCGCTTGTACTTTGTACTCGTAAATCTGTCTCGCCACGTTGTTTTCACGTAGGTACTAATTAAGGTGTTTTTTTTTTGCTTCGCGCTCTATCTCGTATATAATAGGATAGGCAGAGGGCACTTAGTGTCAAGACTCTCCGTTTCTCACGCGTAACTTTTCTTACGGATAAAAATCATGAAATTAAATAATAATCTTACATCTAAGATATATCTAGATATTATTTTATACCTAAATATAAAGGTGTTTAAGATTGTTTGGTTCTATGCACTTAGAAAATGGTCCTAAATCCAAAATATTTCTGTTCCGTGTATGAAGGAAAGCTATCACTTTCATCACTAGCTATAAGGAAACGTTTCAACGCAACCCACAGGGGGTTGCGTTGATCCGCAGCTTACCTGGGACGAGGACTTAGAATGTGACATAAAAACTAATAGACCACACACGCGAAGTCACAAGTGAAAGTTAGTAAAAACTATAAAAACTATTTAAAAGCTGCAAATAAATACACATATTGATTAATTTAGAAACTTTCTTTCTTATTTGTTTATTGTTAGCCAACCAATTTAGATACTTACGAGGAATTTGACGTAGTTCGGTAAAACTTCGCGACGGGCGTGACTCGGACAGACAGCAAACAGATATCTTAATTACGCCAAAGACAACTTACAAAGTTCTGAAACAAACTGCTTTGGATCATGTTGAGACGGGTTGCGAACAAGTTGTACTTACTTGTTGTAAATATAACATAGAGAATGTCACGGAAGGGGAAAGGTGGAAAAATATATTGAAACATTCTTAAAATAGTTTTAATTTTTTTTTACTTTTCGCCTCCAAATAGTTAGTAAATCTTTTATGAGCATACGTGTATAAAAAAAAATCCGCAGTGTATTCTTAGTTTGCCACTACCAAAATTTAAAATATTTGTAAAAAAAATTCTAAGTAAAGTAAATTCTAAGTAAAGCGTATTACACTGTTCAAGAATATTTAGAGGATAAGAGATAGAAAAAATGTATGGAATTAATGTCTATTGAATGTAATGCAGGATAGCTGCCAGCTAATGTAATAGACTGTACCATTGATTTTGAAAAGAGTAACTGTTGAGTTTCTTGCCGACTCTTCTCAACAGAACTGCCTTCCGAACCGGTGGCGGTGGTAGCTTTTTGTTCATATGTTCATTCGACGATTCAAAAGTGCTTATAATAATTGCCTATTTGAATAAAGAATATTTTGAATTTGAATTTGAATTAAAAGTATTAGTCAACATTTAGGTATGTATTACATAACATTTTGCCCAACGATAATTCTAAGCGCTTTTGGGAATTTTGTAGGGACTACAGAGATGTTAACAACGTAATTTGTAAACAGCGTATAAGCAAACTAAGGGTGATGATGTATGGCTTAGCGGTCAGAGCGGTCGGACGAATTACAAGAGGCGCGCGTTAAATCCACTGCACATAATCCATGAACTGAAACTGAAATATCTTAAATAAAATACATAATTTCTTTATCTACCCTATTATATATGCGCCCCCATGTGTGCATAGTCGATTATTTCTTTATTTATGAATTGTTGTACGCCATAGATTTAAACGACCCGTGTTTTTTTTGGTTTTTGTGTTTTTCTTTTCTTTTTTAAGTTATAGTTTTCGTGAAGTGAACATATAGCTTACGTTCCGGAGAGCTAGGAGTGTCGCATAAAGTAGTTAGAATATAAAAGTGTAGTATAATTGATCGTAATCAGTAAGAAAAAATCTTATCTGTATTCTTAAATTTTAAATTCTTAACGAAATTCAACTAAAGTATATATGTTTGATGGTAGTTTTTGTCCATGGTACTTTGAATTCCATCCATTGCCTTTTGCTTCATCAATAGGAATGAACATTGAGAATTGTGAGAGCATTGATTATGTAGATCACTGAATCGAAAGAAAAATGGGTGATTAACAGAAATTTTATTAAAACATTTTATATGAGGTCAGTCGTGGCGCAGAGGCACAAGCGTGTGACTGTAGAGGCGGCAAGTTAGTTAGTAGGTTCAATTTCCACTCGGTAGAATTAATTATTGAGCGAAGAGAGCGAAGCGAGCGGTGCGCTCTACTGGAGAATTTTTACACTCTTTCTCACCAATAGGCTCCCAAACGGTTTGAGCGATTGAGATGAAAATTTGCAAACATCTAGATATGACCACGTAAATGGTTTTAGGTGAAAAAAAATCTAAAAATTCAAAAATTCATTTCTCGCTTCTGCTCAACATGTGAACACTACTGTGATTTTGCGAACGCAGCGAATCAAAATTTAGATCCGGTTCGCGCCCCTATTTATTTTATATATATTTCTTATGTTTGCATTTTTACGTAACAAGGTAAATTGCGACGTTAAGTTCCGCCAGTCAGTATGCAATAGATCGCATCCAGAATTTGCCAGAAAGTGGAAAACTCACTCAGTAAATTGCCAATCTTAGGAAGCCATCAGGGAAGGACCAGTGTTTGACTGTGACGGGGTGGTTGTGGGTTCAATTTACTCTAGGAAGGAAGTAATAAATCTATTTTAAATTATTTTCATTTACCTTAGCACGGCATTGAGAGTCGCAATTTATTTCCAATTAGAATTCGGTGGAAAGAGGGGAGTGGAGGTACTTAGCACTATGCTCCCCTTCCTATCTTGCTAGATGCGAATGTAAAAAAAGTGTAAAAAATATAACAAAACGTACTGTATTTGATTCTGGTACAACTTTGGAAACTTAAATTACATAATACATTGTCAATTACAAACTAATATAATATAACACATATATTACATTTTATTATTGACATTCAATTTAAACGATATAACTTTTACCAAAAATAAAAGAAATAATCAAAAATTTTTGGAACAATCCTATTTGAGTCTTTAATCAAATTTCACGCAGCCGCCAGCTCTTACAACAACGCAGCCCGTGATTGATAGAGTATGGGCGCAGGTTGAGACCGGACACTTGTGAAATATGCCTGTTACCGAAATCGGTACAACGTTATTTACTACTATTATATATTAATATGTAATAATTAATAATAATATATGCTTTTCTATTTTTATATGAATCAATATGTATTAAATTAGCAATGCCCGCCCAATATTAGATCTATTCCATCCATGTTGAATGTAGGATATAAACGAAGCATTTTGTCTTGTTACAAGAACCAGGAAATGAAAATAATTCATCGCCTTCAAATCCAGAACCGTGGCGTTGACTGATTTATTAGACTAAACAATATATACGTAATAAGTTGTAAATATGCTGCTGCTAGCGAAGATTTCTTATTATTTTTTGCTTGTGCGCTTGTGCCACTACTGGCCTTACATGTAATTTTCTCAATAAATAAGAGATATTAGAATTACACATGTTTTTTTATGTTTTCTATATTGAACTTGTAAATTATGTAATGTATCTTTTAATAACGTAACTTACTAAGTTATCGTAAAAAACAAACATATGTGAAACGTCAATAAATGACTTGCGTCATCAAAAGAAGATTATGTCTGTAACTCTTATTAATATACATTTTTTTTTATATTTCATTAATTCTTCGAATTATCTTATTTATTTATTAAGACACTGTTAATATTATTTTATTAATATATGTTGTAATTTTGTTAAATAATGACATCCTTTTATACTCTTGAATCACATTTCACGGTTCAATTGTTTTGTGAAATTGCATTCTCAGAAAATAAAAATATATAAATAGTTTTATCTGCGACTTCGACCGCTTGGGCTAATGGAAACAACTTGGATGTGTATTATACATCCTTAGTGCAGAAAATAGCTTTGGCCGCAGGTACAGTGGCTTACATCGAAACGGTTAATGTTATATAATATAGCTTATAAATTTCCTCTACAAATGCACTACCCAATACAAAAAAAATCCTTAAATTCGAATCAGGAGTCTCAGAATAGCACCTTCAATGAAACAAACTCTTCAGCTATATATTATAAATAAACATATTGAACATATGTTTATCTATAGTATATAGCTAGCATATAACATATAAATTTCCCAAGACGAAGTGGCATGACGGATCGTTTCATTATCTAAATATGCCAAACATCATCTTAGAGACAATGAAACCGCGAGCTGATATCCTCAGCAAGTGTGGAGCTTGAGTGATGAATAGTTCTTGGATGAATTATTCATATTTTAGAGAACACCCGGTGTTCTTGATCGAATGGATGTGTCGAGTAAAAAAAAACGGCAAAATATAGAATATCTTTTCCTTTTTTTGATTTTCCTTCTTTCCTTCCTTTTTCTTCCTTTTGATTGATGAAGTGGTTCATAAGTAATCAGTTTCGGGAAAATTCCGATTGGGACTTTTATAACGATTCTATATAATATATTCGATGTGTCTGTAAATAAGTATGACTTTGGTGCTTGATTATTATTTGTATTGAAAGTTTCAATTTTATTTTTCCTGTGTATTTATTTGTTTCCCCATTTTTGTTTTATGTATGAAAAGATACAAAACAGAAACGTAACTT
Organism: Heliconius nattereri; assembly: GCA_013403645.1. NCBI lineage: Eukaryota > Metazoa > Arthropoda > Insecta > Lepidoptera > Nymphalidae > Heliconius > Heliconius nattereri. The sequence goes on along the minus strand of JAAIXI010000208.1, from coordinate 713,119 downwards.
AAACACCAGCTACAAGCTACATTGCCAGTATTGGAAATATAGAAATGAAAATTCAATTTGTCACATTTCATACACTGTTCTTTTGAAAATAGTTTCATTTAATCTCACTAGTTATTCAATAAGATTCGTATTTTTTACAGATAGGCATAGGAATAAAGGGAGTCGGGTGGGCCATGCCTACCCCAAAAATCTTACTAACTAAAATTTTACATGAAAAATTAACAAAAAAAAACATCTTTTTACAGCGAGACTTGTTCAAAGTTAAAGTCCAGGCCTATGCTAAATATTTCTAGATACGCCTATTATTTCATCAAAACTATTATACTTTCATTATTCATTACATTATATTTAACCGTAGTATATCTGTGGACATGATATGGCAGCAATGTAAATGTAAATATATAACAAATAATACAATTTACTATATTTTTTACTTTTTAAGATCATAAGAGCAAAAATACTATGTTTTTATATCTTGTACATTGTATATAAAGGAAAATGTTCTTCGGAGATCTTCTGATTAGAGACCATCCAGTTAAAAAATGTTAATTAAATTTATCGGGGATTTCCTAAAAAGGCGTCAAAATTTTATGGATAAAACTTCCACAATTTTTTAATGTTGAAAAAATTGTGAACGAAATGACATAACACTTTTAAGAATAGACTGAGTAACAAATGACAAAGGGCTTGCTATTGTAATTTCATTTATTTGTATGTGCTTGTAAGTTCAGTTTAAGAGTAGATGGTCTCTATGTTCTCTAAGTCACTTTTATATAGTCTTTAGAGAGAACTTCACCTTATGCTATACTTACAGGTGGTAAATACAATCTCGTTCTTGTCTTCTCCACACAACGTGACATTGGCGAACTGATAAGAGCTCAACTGGCACGCTTGGAACGCCATAGTAAAAGAACCCTACCATACCAGATGGTAAAAAGTATCTCTATTGACTTGACGTGTAATAGGATATGACTAATAATGACGGTTCTGTGCATTATATTGATTAAATTACTGAAGTCTAAAGGGACATATTGCAATAGACTGTACAATTTTCTTAATTATTATTGTAGTATATGTTCTTAACCTTAGAGGTCCTCGTCTCTTACGGAACAGACCACTCAACAAACAACCAGTAGCATTGTTACCTTGCTTTTGCTTGATCATAATATCATAATGAAAATATCATTTTCAAAGTATAAACCTTAATTGCTGTTTAATAAATATTTAATAAAAGCTTTTAATAAAAATAAAATAATAATTTGAATTAAATGACAGATTTGTTTCCATCTATCCAATATATGGAAGATAACACTTTTCCACTATCCAATCTCCATCCCTGGACTTTCCAAACTATATTTTCATATAGACATTTAAGCCGATCCGATACAATTTCACTGTCGATCGAGCAGACTTGGTCATGACTTCTGGCGGCCTTGACTCGGCTAAGCTATCAAACCGGTTCATGGTAACCAGCCTTCTGTTACTTACGGTTATAATAAATAGAAATAGATAAGTGAGGAATATTTTCTAATAAATTTAAAATAATCTACTTCACGCTGCATCCCGCATATAGCAAGATAGACAGAGAGATCTAGTGTTAAGACACTCCGTTCCCCATTTTCCACCGAATTCTGGCGGCATTGTGTGTCGAGTGGCGGAAGTCAACGCCGAACTTTGCCTCGACCAGAGCGAAGAAATGGTAATTTAAATTGAAATAAATATTTCAGTTCCTCGGTTAGAGTACAGGTTATTGTTGGCTAAAATGTAAGTTATTCACAATTTCATACAGTTCATTAATAATTTTATTACTTTTAAAAATAATAATAATGTTGAGCTGGCTGGTTGGCTGGTTGGCTATCAAGCTACCGTGTCGCAGTGTAAATGTATTAAGCTATTTTTAATGAAATGTATCTTTAAAAAAAAAAAAAAGTTTTTCTTCTCTGAGCGGGAATCGATCCCATAACCGTTGCGTTCACAGTCACACGCTATACCATTGATTTCTGTCTTTAATTTTTCTATAATTAATTATTTAAATACCAATACAAAATTAAGTACACAAATTTAAAATGTATATACAATAAGATATAATAAATAGCTAGGTTTTGTCAGTACAAAAGAATTGTTCAATTTCCTATTTAGACATGGTGAGTTTGGATCGTAAATGCCTTAGAGAAGTACGACCCACTGAACTTTGTAGGCTTAGGGAATTAAGCAAATATTTACTTTAGACATTATTCACATCACAAAACACATCAAAATACTTCTATTTACTTTAACAAATTCACTTTGGTTGGCTGTGTCAAAGGTATTTTAATTTTAGAGAAATATTTCTAATAAATAATATTTAATATTTTAATTTTATAGTAGTTCCTTATATTTTGGTTGACAAAGCGAGGCGTTGAGTTGCAAGTTGTCTCAAAAAATAGCCGAGTCAGTACATTCCATTAGCCACTCAGGTATATTCTCAGAGTTACAAACATAAACATTCTCAGTATTAAAACAAAGAGTATGATTATTAGAATTAAGAACATAAACAATTATGTCATCAAGCGGAATGTTGATTGTAACCTAGTAATAAGTTAGCATTAAGCCTAGGCTAGGCTCTAGGTTAGGCTAATGCCTCCAGAACCTGGTGGAAAGTGGGGAACGGTTTGTCTTAACTCTAGGTTACCTCTGCCTGCCTCTACATACAGTGCTGTTTGGTCGATCTACATTTTGTGTTGTATAATCTAATTATTTATAGGTTTTATACCCACTGTAGTTACCTGAGAGCTCAAACACCTCAGAGTCAATTCCCAGAGTCAAACACCTGCTTGTTATTTCCATTTGATCGTTTTAATATGCGGCTACTAGATTTTAGCTGCGGCCGCCGCAGCTATAATCTGGATATTAATATTTTTTTATTATCTGTATATGTATTTTTTTTAGCTTCACGCTCTTAGCATGGTAAGTAATATTGTTAAGACATTTCCCTCTATTGGGAATAGAACCCAAAACATCGCATTTATAGTCACTTGTTTGTGCCACTGTGGCACGGTCTCAGCTTGACAAAAGCAAGCACAAAGACTATTATNATTTATATATATATTAGTATAGTTGTTTTAACTTTTCAGGAAATATAGATTTAAAATCAGGTACAAATATGTGAAGTGAATGATGACACTTTCACTATCATATACACTATATTCAACTAAAATAGCCAATATTTATGGCAGCCTTTGTGGGTTGTGGTCGAGGTTCAATCCTCATTCGGGGGAACTGATTATATTCATTTCTAACTAATTATATCTGCTCTGGAAAGAAAAACCGCGGTGTTTACTTTCACCACTTAAAACGCAAAAAACAGTATATAATGTATCGAATCAGGGCGGTATGTGTGCAAAGCAACTTGTTTAATAAGATGTATAAGTATCTTTTGGGAAAATATGTGAAACTACTCTTTTTATTCAATATTTTTATAGCTTCACGCTGTATCCCGCACATAGCAGGGAGGCAGAAGGAACCTAGTGTTTATACACTCCATTGCCTACATTCCGCCGAATTCTAGAGTCATTGCGTGTTAAGCGAGGAAATGAAAATAAAATATTTAATTTCCATCGATCCTACCATATTCAATCTTATGTATACTTTTATACATATTTATTAAAGGGATTGTTGATACGCAATAATTTCTTTTATAAAAAACTTGACTATAATAATAATTTACACTGTCATAATAAATTACATTTTATTTAGATAAATGCATTTCTTTTACAGTACATCGGCACAATGGACGTGCCCCGCCCGACGAGCCGCGTCGAAATAGTGGCGGCTATGCGACGAGTTCGCGTAAGTATACTTCATCATATTAAATATTGTATTATATTATAGTTCTATGTATGTATTGTTTTAAAATTCTTTATAGGATTTTTTTTAATTTTTAAAGTTTTAAACACTCTGACCATGAAACCATACGTTCTTATCAAGCTAGGTCGAAAATCTTATACGCTTGTTACAACTTATTTATGTTGTTACCAGCTATGTACGTTTATTTTACTCTTTTTTATTTTGCTCAATTTTTATTTTATTGTGACCGCGACGGTTGCGGATTCTGTAACGATCCACACCATAAGTAAAATGTGTAGGTAAATAATAATTATTAAAACAATATTATAAATATGATTTATAATATTATTAAATTTATAGTTTACAATAAATACAATCTTATAAATAATAGTCGATATATTTCATTAATTATTATAATAATATTAGATGATAACAAGTTATAAATTATAAACTGTTTATACGATAGTCAGAGTTCATTGACCTTACGTTTACTCACAGCTGATGTTAGTCGCCACCGAGTGCTGCTTGGCTCCGCTCGTACAGCAGGTAATATGCTGGACTAGGTGTGTTGCTATGGCATTTAATTATAATCCTAATTTTTTGGCCCCCTCCCCCCCGTACCATCCCATTGTTGGGCAAAGGCGTCCCTCCACTTCTTCCACTCTGGTCTATTTCGCGCTATTGAGCACCAGTCAGGCTTGTAATGCTCCAGCTCGTCTCGCCATTTCCGTTTTGGTCTGCCAATTCTCCTTTTAGAGTTCGACTCCGAATTATAATAGAACAAATTATATTATTTAAGATTTGCGTAATATGGTTTATTTAAATTCGTTTTCATTTACGAGTACTAGTGGAATGCTATGTAATCCGTAGTTTTGCAAATGGGCGATATGTAGACATTTATAAATAAAACAATTTAGACATTGATTTAAAATAATAATAAGAAGAGTAATCTGAAGGCAATCTAAAATGTATTTTATTTGCATTAACTCAAAAATAATAACTATGGTAATTCAGTTTTTCGAATTATTATAAAGAGGTGAATGTAAACGCGATTGGTTGAATTTCGCCTCTCAACAAGCAATATCGCCAGACTTCGGCGGAAAGTGGAGAATGGAGTAAAAATCTTCTTAATTTTTTGAGAGAAAACTTAAACGTATATTACGTAAGTTGACAAAGGACCTATCCTTAGAGACGTTCACGAAAAACTTCAAGATAATTAATTTCTATTTGCGCTGACTTTGTAATATTATAATTTATGCATCATTTGCGAAATTAAAATGCACAGATTAGAGTTTTCAGTGAAAATATTAACATATTAAAAAATATATTTTTTTAAGTGCAGGTTCATATCCGATTGTATAAATTAAAGGTATTTATATGGTAATGGATTTACTCAAATATAGTACAGAATAATATGTACACGTGAAATGAAAAAAATCATTGACATAAAACAATATTTTAGTTTAGGAAAGTGTTTTAACACTACTGTTAAGGGGAGTCGATGCTTCCCTTGCCTACTCTGCCACATGCGGGATACCGCGTGCAGCGAAGTTAGAGGTAGCCTAATCTCCTCTCCGAAATATTTATATTTAAATTCTTCTCATATAAGTAAGCAAAGAATGGCGTTCTTAAATAATATAATTTGTTCTATTATAATTCGGAGTCGAACTCTAAAAGGAGAATTGGCAGACCAAAACGGAAATGGCGAGACTTGACAGGCCTGTAATGGTCCCATTACAGGCCTGACTGGTGCTCAATAGCGCGAAATAGACCAGACTGGAAGAAGTGGAGGGAGGCCTTTGCCCAACAATGGGATAGTCCAGGCTGGGGGGAGGGGGGCAGTTGATAAATAATTAGCATTATAATTAAATGCCATAGCAACACACCTAGCCCAGCATATTACCTGCTGTACCAGCGGAGCCAAGCAGCACTCGGTGGCGACTAACATCAGCTGTTAGTAAACGTAAGGTCAATGAACTCTGACTATCGTATAAACAGTTTATAATTTATAACTTGTTATCACCTATTATTATTATAATAATTAATTAAATATATCGACTATTATTTATAAGATTGTATTTATTTTAAACTTTAACATGAAATGTATTAAGTTTAGACGGAAAACCCCCTGCAATGCAAGAGAAAGCGTTTTGCAAAAATGTCAATCAGATTTAGCGTATACAACGGTTACGACATCTCGATAGTCTGTTGAAAACTACCCTATCAATACAAAATGAGCAATTCTAAAACATTTTCAACTTTTAATTTTAGATACTTTTATGTACAATTCAGTGGTATAAAGTACATTTTTCTAATATTTGATTATAAATAAATTCAAATATTTTTCACGCTGTATCCCTCACACAGCAGGGTAGGCAGAGGGAACCTAGTGTTAAGACACTCCGTTCCCCACTTTCTGCCAAATTCTGGAGGCATTGCGTGTTGAGTGGCAGAACTCAACGCCGCGCTTTGCCAGAGCGAAGAAATTGCACTTCCTCGGGTGAGAATCGAACCCACAAACGTCGCATTACAGTCACACCTATTCAGAATTATAATACTAACGGAACCTGGCGCCGATCCGATATAACCTGTAATGTCACATTTCACATTTCACAGGCCACATTTCAAATAATAAATTTCCCTCGACTGGAAATCGAATTCACGTTCATTACATACTCGTTCTTTTTGTACGAATATTGATTTTTTTGACTCTTTGATATACAAGAGGTTCTCATTTTGACGATGCTTATGTGAAACGCCTTTTGTATATTAGAATAATTTGAGACAGCTATTATTTTGTACGAGATGAGAAAAAAATACTGAATACTCTTGTTACTGTGTATTACATGAATGAAAGTCCGAAATTAATATATTTTTTTGTATTCCGAAAGAATAAGTAAGTAGAAAAATGTAATAAAGATATTTTTTATAGTAACTAGAAGTATAAGCTATTTATGATTTCCAAATTCTTGAAATCATTTAGACCAATAGGTTTTAACTTCGCCTTGATCTAAATAACCATTTTTTTTAATAACCATGATTATTAATTTACATTAGAAAAATAAAACGTTAGGTTTTGAACCAAATTTATAGGATCTAAAACTTACATAATTATTAAAAATTTACTTTTCAACAGTAACTAAACATAACAGAGGGGAACGGAAGTGTGTTAATGGGTACGGAGTGTCTCGACACTTGGTTCTCAGATTCAGATTCTCTCTACCTATCCTGCAAAAAACTAAGCATAAAACTCAAAAAACAAATTTACATAAATAATCATAAATCTAAATAATCTCGTTCGTTATTTAACATACTTCACCAATATAAATGTTTATAAAACGGAAGGAATAGTAAGTAAATATGTTTATAGCATCGACTTTGAAAGGTGAAATAAATATTTACAAGTTACCAACAAGATCTCTCTCTGCTCGAGACATTTGCAAGTCTGTTTCTGTAATAGCTTAAAGCTGCATTTTGTGGCATATAAAATGGAAGTTTGTATTTTATTGCAATTATTATGATTATTTTGGATATTTTAAATTGTTGTACCAAACTGTTTCCGAGAAGCGCGGGTTCATATCCCGGTACATTAAAATTTTCATACGTCTTCTAAATAAGTTATAAATACATACAATTATAGGCAAGCACTTTGCATATTATGACGCTACTACTAATACATTATGGGGTTGACGCTACTGACATATTTAACTTGAAAATATTTGGAAGTGGTCGTGATAGAATAATTGAAAAAAGAATATTTTGACTTTTATTAGAAGACTTTCTTTAGAAAAACAAAACATTTTTCAAAGATAAAATACAATTTCATATATTTTCATATAATATCGCGTTTATCTTGTCTTCTTATCAGTTTATATAGTTTTTATCCGTTCCATCGTTTCTATGATGTAGCGGCCACCAACTATAGATCTACAGTTCTAACTTATAGTAATTATGTATTTAGCTAATTTTTTTGTATGATATAAACGAACAAAACAAATTTTCAAGTAAGAAATGCTCGGTTTAATCAAATGCTCAGACAAGAAATTTTAGTAAATGTCTTAAGTTCAATCACGTTCTCGAAGGGATCGTACAAAATTCTCGAGCTCAATCGATTGTACCGAAGCTGTCTTTACAAAATGTGAACCTATTATGAAAATTGTCGAAATCTATCCGAGTGAAACTAAAGGAATATACTACATTATAGGGTGTAGGCACAGGTAACGTAGTGTTAAGACACTCCGTTCCCCACTTTCAGCCGAATTCTGGAGGCATTGAAATACCTATAAATGCTCTTTTCAGAATTTTTATTTTATTTGTATTGTAAGTGAATCGATGCATAAATACTCGTACCTCTTGATTGAATTGACTGAGAAGCTTGACTTTTGCTGTGATTCAAGGTACCATAGAGCTGAATATTTAATATTAATTTTAGCATGGTACCACCACCCGATCTTATGATAAATGGTCTTGACAGATGGACAGACGGACAACGCGGTCCTAAAAGGGTTCCATTTTTACCTTTTTAGGCACGGTACCCTTAAAAAAGTTAAATATGAAATTTCACCACAAGCAATCGCATCTAACCAAGGCCACCTCTACTGCACCACGCCCAACTATGTCTATCATTATTTTCATTAATAATAATTCTATAAAGTATTCCACACTTTATAAAAATAATATTACTCATATTGGAAACAATCCAAGAGGCGAGGCTTCAAATCCCGCTACGTTAAAATTATGATATATATATATATATAAATAAAGTATAAGTCTATCATTTTATGTCTTCATTTTGGACAAATGAGACTTGACTTCAGTCTACTAAAGCGATATAGTTAAAAGTTTTGTACGACCGCACCACTTTATATTATTGCTAAAATTGTTTAGAGTGTAAAGTTTCATTCAGTTCGATCGCTCTAATGGCTTGTAATATCTACTAGGAAGGAAAAAAGTAGAGGATAATAAATACCGGCTAAGTGCAAGTCGGCTTCTTACACGAAGGGTTCCGTATCTATAGAACGAGTAAACTTATTATTCTTGTGATATGGGAGTCACCCTAAATATTTATTTTATTTTTTAGTACTGGTTGTTATAACGGCAATAGATATACGAGTACACCATCTGTGAAAATCACGTTTCATAAGATACAACCATGTGACAGGCGGACAGACAGACGTCTGTAAATATACAAAGCACGGTAAGCAGAGAGAACCAGAGAACCTAGTGTTAAGACACTCCGTTCCCGTTAAGACACTTTCGTTATTCGGCGATTGTGTGTTGACGAAACTCAAGGCAGCGTTTTGCCTTGCTTACCCGAGCGAGAAAAAGAAAATGTACATGTACAATACAACTATTGGAAAGTGGGAATCGAACCCCCAGCCTGTCCACTTACAGTCGCACGCGTCAGTACCCATGCGTCGACTGGCCTTACTTAAAAAATATTATATAATTATCCAAAACAGAATTCCACTTAGCTTAGCAACTCCGCTCCGTTTAATTGTTCAATAACTTTCGACATGATGGAATTATTCGCGCTTTTAGACCCTTATAACGTTTTGTATTGTAATTTAAAAACTTTTTTTTATTATTTTTATGAATACTTTTTTATTATTCAATTCTTTTATGTTTTTCATTTATAAGAAAAATGTATCTTAAGTGATACTTTACTAAACGTATATTAAATAAAGTTTATTTAAAAGTAATAATTAATTATTATGTGTGGGATATAGCGGGAAGCTAAAAAAAAGAAAAAAGCTTGAGGGCAGTTTTGGCGTAGCGGCACAAAGTGTGACTGTAAACTGACTGGTTATAGATTCGATCCCCACTTGAGGAAGTGAAATATTTATTTAAAATTTTTATTTCCATTTCTTCACTCTGACGTCGAAGTAAAGGGCGGCGTTGTGTTCCGCCACTTAACACGCCAGAATTCGGTGAAAAGTGGGGAACGGAGTGTCTTAACACTAGGTTCCCTCTGCCTACCTATGAAGACGAAACAAACTTCCAAACGACGTGGTTAATTTATCACTGAACAAATTTAAAAAAGTGGTAAAGCACAGGCTCTGCCAAGCATATTACTCTATTGAAGATTATGTTCGCGATACAGATGTTTGGAAATGAGTTGCTCTATTTCTAAGTTAAAATTGTTAATTGTAATTTGTAACAAATATTGGCAGTTAAAAAGAGTGGCCATGAGTTTCTTTGCCTGTATCTTCTCATGAGCTCAACCATTTAAACGGGCTTTTTTCAAGTCAAAATTGCACTTTTTTTTTTTGGTTATTTTGTTTTGCATTTTTTTTCTACTTTTATGACATGTCCAAGTAAATGTTAAGCATTTTTATGGAATAAAGATATTTTGACTTTGACTTGACTTTGACTTTGAAGCTGATTAAAAAGCTTTATAACCTGCCCTTACTTGGACATCTTGTAGTCTCTTATAAAAAAGAAAGTTCTATCATTCTCTAGAATATTATTATACTTTTATACGTTTTATTTATTATGCGTTTATACGCTTGCAATAAAGTGATATTAGTAGTTAATTTAAAAAATGATAAGCTATATCTGTTGCAGTACGAATTCAAGGCCAGGGGAGTTAAGAAGCGCAAGGTGACTGTGGACGTATCGATAGACGGCGTGCGCGTCTCTACGCGCACCAAGAATATTAAGAAGAAGGTAACGCATGCTTGTTTTTTTTACCTTTGTTTTTTTTTCAGCTTCACGCTGTATCCCTCATAAGTGGGAATATTTTTTTTATATTTAAAATAATGTATTATTAAAATTTTAATCGTCGTAGCATTGTGTCAACATCTAATTGTAAAGGCCATGGTTGTAGATTCGATTCCCACCTGGGACAATGATTATATTTAAATTGTTTTCATTTGCCGCTCTGGTAGTCAAGGCCTGATATGGCGTTAATTTCTGCCAAGAAAATCCGAAAAGAGGGCTGAGTGTCTTTACTCTTTATATTAAGTACGGATGTGGAAAAAAGCGTGACCATTATCACTTATTTTATTATATTAAATGATTTAGCTAGTGCTTATAGTCGAAACCAAAATAACTCATTATCCCGAGTGGAAATTCGAACACCCAACCATCGTAAATCTACATTATGTACCACTGTAATCTATAATTTTTTATTTTGGGATTTTTCTCTTTATTTGTATTATTGAGCGAAGCGAGCGGACTTTTTACACTCATTGTCACCAATTGGCTCCCAAACGGTTTGACCGATTGAGATGAAAATTTGCAAACATATAGATAGATATGAAAAAAATGGTTTTAGACGGGAAAAAATTAAAAATTCATTTCTCGCTACACTCAACGTGTGAACGATTCATTTCTCACCACCGAGATTTTGCGAGCGAAGCGAGCCAAAATTGAGGTCCGGTTCGCGTCCCTAGTAAGTTCTTATTTCGTGCCAAATTTCATAACTGTAGGTCCACGGGAAGTACACTACATGTTTTGATTACGCGGCGAATTTCATACAAAATGCAGTAAAATCCATGCATAAGTGCTCGTATCTTGGATTGCGTTGACTTAGAAGATTGTAGGTTTTAGCTTCACTCTGTATCAAGCGTCTAACGGCGTAGGGAGAAGAAAACTGACAATTTAGCTTTAAGACACTCCTTTCCCAGAATAATACTTCTTTTCCCCACTTTCCGTCGAATTCTAGAGTTAAATTGAGTAAAACTTTTTCTATATTAAATATTTCATTTCTTCGACTGGGAATCGAACCCATAAACCGCTAAACTACCGAAAAATCCAGCACGAACCAAATAAATATTATTCCATCATTCAACCTAGAACTTCCGCCAATCTGCAATCAAAACTCACGGGCGAAGCCGAATTGAGTTAACAATTGTCAATGGGAACTACTGGGTATAGTTTTATACGGGCGCGTTAGGATCAACCCATATTAGTAAAATAAAGCATACTGGTGATGGAATAATACGTTCTATAAAGAACTTTATCACGTTGGAATAAGATTTAAATTCAGTTTCGCAATAAGCAGCAATGTTGCAAGTTTTAAATGAATGAAATAAAGATAGATTTTTTTACAGTACCCATCCATTGAATCATATTTTTCAAAATTACAAATGGAAAGTTACACTTGTAGCGCAGGTCCATAAGCGTGTGATCATGGGTTCGATTCACACTCGAGGAAATGAAATATTTAATATTTTAACTAACTCGGTCTGGTAACGAGGCGAAGCGTAGCGTTGATTTCCATCACTCAACTTGCAATGCGTCCAGAATTCAGCGGAAAGTGGGGAACGGCATTGCCTGAACAGGAACGAAGTGTCTTAACACTAGGTTCCCATGTTCCCTTCTAGCCTGATATGTGCGAGATACAATGTAATGGTAAAACAAGTAGTAAATATTTTCATTTCACGAATATTTTTGTACACGTTTTGTGGTGAAGTAATAAATATCTGCAATGTACATACATTACATCCCCAAGCGATATTGAAATCTTCGACTATAACATAACATTTTTATTAGGTACTTAATAAAAACACTTTTATTCACTTTACGCTCTATCCTGCTATATGCGAGCAGGGTCGACAGTGGGATCCTAACGTCGTTCCCCACAGCCCAATTTTCACGACATCGCGTGTTGAGCGGCGTAACTCAACGCTGTGTCTTATATTGTTACAAGATCAAGGAAGTCATTAATCCTCACTGGGAATCGAACACACAACCGTTGGCTTTACGATTGACTGACTCAAAAAAATCTTAACAAATTGTTAACCAAAAAATGTTAACCTCAAATACGGTAAAAGTAAATATAAATTTAACCATCAGCTATATAGCAGTGCGTCTTCTTGATTACACATCATTAGTGAAGTACTGCGAGGGTTGTTTAATGAACTACAACGGACAATAATTTAATTGTACTAAGTAGTATTTTAAAATATTACTTTGTATATATTTTTTTTGTTTTACACTGTATCCCGCATATAGCAAGTTCTAGTGAAAATCTAGTGTCAAGACACTCCGTTCCCCACTTTCTGCTGAATTTTCAAATATTGCATATTGCTTGGCGGAACTCAGCGTCATTTTCATACTAGTGCGAGGAAATAAAACTATGTAATAATTTATTTCTACGATCGTAAATTGAACTCACAACCGTCGCGTTAACAGTTGTGACTGCAAGTTGTACCACTGCACCACGAGGTCCTTATTAAAATCGAATTTATAAAGGTTTTTTTGAGCAATTTGCAACTCAATTAATTTTAGCTTCACACCTCCACGCTATATCTAAACCAACAACGTGTATGACGGAGGTGGATAGCGAGGGTTCTTCAGTGGGATGGAAGTAAAACAAGCGTTAGGCAACTATGTTTATATTCCAGGAGTTCACAAAATTGTGAACGTCGTACGATCCATACCCATTTTATATATCAAATTCACAAACATTGAATTCCACCACTCAAACCGCAATATAAATCGAAGTTAGGAGTACCTAACCTAGTAAGGTTCCCTCTGAATACCCCGTTTTATGCAGGATACAGCGTGAAGCTAAAATAAAAGAAACAAAACATGTTTAGATTGGAAATTAACACTTTTATAACAGGCACTTAATGCGTTCTTTCTTGTTATAGCTCAACTTTTTTATATATTTTGAACATGTACCATTTCTCGATGTCAAATAATTTAAAAATAATAAAAGTACTAATATATGCCAATACAAAATTAATATTAATTATATGTTATTAAATAATCATTATGTATATTATAATTATCATGATAAATGATTATTGTTAATTATTGAAGTACTAGACAGAATATATATTAAATAGGGGGTGGTATAATGCGAGGTATTATATTATCAGTTACACATGGTTATCCTAAAAGGGTACCTTTATTTCCATTTAGAACGGAACGGAACGGAATATAGAAAGAAAAATAAAATCAGCTAAATACATAAGCTTAATTAAAATGGATTCAGAAATAAAAAGGCTCATTCCAACAGCATCTAGATAAGATGATGCAATTTCGCAGATAATCTCCGGTGCTATAATTTCTTGAAAGCGCCTTCTAATTAGTCGGAGTCGACGTCGAGCTGTCTATTATTTAATGAAATATCAAAATACATAAAATGCATTGCACAAAAAAGGCATTTTATGCAATGGTAGTATGAGTAACAATGGTAATCTTTGTAACACGATGGTCGCGGGTTCATTTTAATAACACTTTTAAACTTCTTTAAGCTTTAATGTATCCCGCATATAGCAGTGTAGGCAGAGTGTTAAGACTATCCGTTTTACACTTTCCGTCAAATTCTTGAGGCATTTCATTCTATTATGAATTATAATTTGAATTTGGTTGTGCATATTATATGAAAATATTCTTTATAGCGTATATTTTTATTGTAAATGTAATAATTCGAAATTCTCTCGGGAGAATAACTATATCCAAATTGTTTTAATTTCTTTACTCTAGAAGAAAAAGTACGGAATTCAGTATCGCCACTCACAGTAACGCAGTATTTAACGGTGACCTAGTGACACTACGTTGTCCGTTAATACTTTTTCAAATTCTGTATGTGGTAATTTCAATGCAGATACCGTATACTTTATGAGCGGAGAGAAATAATAATAGTATTTTTTTATCTTTTTAATTCTTTTAATCTCTTAATTTTAACTAAACGCTGATAACAACATCAAAATTAAAGAATCAACTGGAATTAAAATACCGGTGCTCTTGATTAAAGTATTTGTACCTATGGTTCTTAAAATAAAACTATTATTGTTAAAATTATATTATTATTTAAAAAATACCAGTATTCCATCCATCCATCAGCCTTTCAACGTCCACTGCTGGACATAAGCCTCCCCTAATTCTCGCCACTCCGTCCGGTCCTGCGCCCTACCAGTATTACCTATTATTTATTAACTACTATCACTATACAAATCTAAGATCTATAACTATGCACAATAACACGAAAACCCTTCTTCTATTCGTCTGCAGCATAAACTAAGGATGAGTTATAGGAAAAATACATAAAAGCTTCTTCTAGGAGAAATTATTTTGTTTTAAAATTCATTTGGGTCTAATATAAGTGGTATAAGCTTCAAAATAAATGTTTCTTCTATAATACAATATATATTTCAATACATTTTATCATTTCATTTTTAATTTAAGCACTGTTATATATTTTGCTCTTTACGCGGTACGGAAGATACATTTTATTCAGCTTCACGTTTTAACGCTTATATACCAGGGTAAACAGAGAAAACCTATTGTCAAAACTCTCTATTCTCCGTTTTTTACTTGTACTCGACACATTGCGTTAAATTCTACCATTAGACAAGATTTGGAATTTAATGCCACAATTTGCAAGAGATACATAAAAAAATTAAATTAATATATTGCGAGCTAGATACTTTTATCGGAGGCTTTTACCTTCAAAGTTACCAGTAATTTAAATTCAACTAGCAACTGATTGCCTGTATTTGGACTGGATAGACCAAGTACGGCAGTTGTGGCATATGGGAGTCAGTTAAAGCGACCACACCGTTCGATTTAACTGCTCGATACATTTAATTGAAACATTTTCGTTCGAAAATTTGGCTCTACAAAATTTTTAAGTATTTTTTTCCTATCACTGCAGTTGCCTTAATCATCCACAATTTTTACAAGACTTTTAATTAAGTATTGAAACACGAAAAAAAACATCAAATTCATTAAAACGTATATGTTATAAAACAAAACTTATAAGAACTATAAAGTATACGTTAAATAAATAATTAATATTAATTCTTCGATTTGGCACCAAGGCAAAAGCCTGGCTTGAGTTCCGCTACTCAACACGCAATGCCTCGAAAAAATCGGCGGAAAGTGAGGAATGGAATCCTAACACTTGGTTCCCTCTGCTTACCCTGCTATACGCGGGATACCGCGTGAAACTGTGTATATACCTATATGAATATACGTTATTATAGTATACAAGAAGTATTCTAACAATAATTGAGAATAACCAATATTTCAATATACACTTCACAAAGACAATTCCGTAGTAGTGTTAGCACAAGTTATCCTAGTTCGATGGAAAGTGCACGTTCCTGGTATTATTCGGATCCCGGTATATGACAGGCGTGAATTATATTTTTGTTTAGATAAAAAAAAACTTAACCAGCTTCAAAATAATTTTAGAATTATTAAATAGAGTTTTTAGGCAATCTAAAATATATTATATTTATAATATTTTTATTAAATCAGCTTCACGCTGTATCTCGCACACAGCAGGGTAGGCAGAGGGAATCTAGTATTAAGACACTCTGTTCCCGTTCGTTTATCTATATTAAATATAGAACACCACACATATTAGTATAATATAAATAATCTTACAAATTAATAAATATTCTTATTAGTAGTAGCAGTCGAAAATATTTTTTATTATTATTCTTCTTCATACTATATAGGTCAGTCGTCGCGCAGAGGCACAACTGTGGGTTCGATTCCCACTCGAGGAAAAGAATATATACTATTTTCATTTGCTCTTGTAAATAGGCAAAGCGCGGCGTTGCGTCCCGCCACACAACACACAATGCCTCCAGAATTCGGCTGATAGTGGGGGGTGGAAGTGTCTTAATGGGAACGGAGAGTCTTCTAGGTTCCCAGAGTCGCTCTGCCTATCCTGCTACGGGATACGGGAGCTGAAAAAAAAATATTCTAAAAGTTACCATAAAATATTTTTTTTCACAGAGACCAAAATTCTTCAGCCGCAACAAGAACTCTACTACGGAGTGTATAGAGATAATGCATCATCCAATCTATCGCATCTTCTACGTCTCTCACGACAGTTCAGATTTGAAGATCTTCTCGTACATCGCCAGGGATGGGGCGACTAACGTTTTTAAGTGCAACGTGTTTAAGAGTAGCAAGAAGGTAAGCGGTTACAATATTCTTTTTTTTTCAGCTTCATGCTGTATCCCGCATAAAGCAGAGTAGATAGAGGGAAGCTAATGTTAGACACTCAGTTCCCCACTTTCCGTAAAATTTTTGAGTCATGGCGTGTTGAGTGGTGAAACTTAACGCCGCTCTTTGCCTTGTTGCCAGAGATGTGTTTTTATATTGAATATTTTCTATGTGAAATTGTATAACACAAATCGCATTGACGTTGTTTTTTAGAGATAATTTACCAAGTATGGCTTAGTCAGCGTTGTTTTATTGCATAGGAGAGATTTTTTTCTTTAATTTCTCTGCTTTTGCCTTTTTTAGAAACATTGTGTATAGAGTAGCGCAACCTTACATCATATTTTACCGTATAGAAACTTTTCCAAAACTAAATTAATGACGAACAGACCCTAGTAGCTGTACGAGAGTACTAAGAAAGGGTTTCAACATACCTGAGGAACCTAAGAATTGACTCGCAGCTGCAGGCCACTACTTGTCAGAAATATTCGCCATCCTGGAACTGGTTTATGCGTACTTTAAATAAATTACCTCTGTAAGTGACATGTTTTTTCAAAATGAATTTCAAAGAGGGTATTCTCTAGATAATCATATTTAACGCTTGACGTGGCAGTGGCATTGTTAAGACAAAGCCTGACGGTTTTCTTACTGGATAATTTTGGTAATTTATTTTTGCATCTCTCGGTGTTTAGAAGATACTAGATCAAAAGGAAATGGATTCATTTATGTGAAATTTACATGTAATTTTTTTTAATTATTTTACTAACACAGTAATGATATTCTTAATAAAATGTTTTATGTACATATATATGAAGAATAAAGGTCTATAACGTAAGCCAATACGTAAATGCATTTAAAAAAAAAAGGAAATCAAAAAATCAAAAACTATTCAAACGACGAACAGAATATGTGCCAATAAAGAAAATGAAATTTAAATATAGAAATAAAGTTTAAAAATATCATGATTAAAAAACGAGACTACCAAACGTAACTGACGTTAACGTAGTTGGAATCGTCAGCATTATTTGGAGCGAGCGCATATAAAATATAATAAAAAAATACTCTTTTTTATTTTCGCATACATGAGACGCGGCGTTGAGTTCCGGCACTCAATAAGGAATAATTCGAAAATTGAAATTCCCTCTATCCTATAGGTACTGCAATGTGAAAAAAAACCGTTTGTTAGTATGGTTTTATTTTCAAATAAAAACAAAATAAAAATATTGTTGGTGTAGAGAATTTAAATTACTTCTATAGCCAGTTGGTTTGTACGTTCAGGTCCCACATGTGGAGACCTAAAAACTGTACCGCTATGTTTTTAATTCAGAAATGCTATTGATACTATTATACTTAATACGTAATAATTATTTCTTTATCTATAGATGAAAAAAAAATATAAGTGAAAAAGGAAGGAAACTCGTGTGAAGATTGTTATTGGGTGATACATGGCAGTTATTGCAATTACATAGAATCTCTTTCCGAATAATTTAGAAACATATACACAATATGATTTTTTTATTTTTTTTTTTAAATAAAAAAACGTTTACCTATTCCTATTTCAAATAATATTTGATATTTTATCCCAATGAAATGAGACAATAAGACAAATAGGTATTTGATCAAATTTATTACATAAATAAAAAATAAACAATTTAACAAAATTATGTTTGAAATATTTGTAACTATTATAGACAACATCACAAGGGCGTAATGCGACTGTAAACGCGACGATTGTGGATTCGATTCTCCCTTGGGGGATTTATATATATTTAACATTTTCATTTCCTCGCTCTGGCAACAACGCGGCGGCGTTATGTTCCGCCACTCAACATATAATTCCTCGAAAATTCGAAGGAAAGTGAGTATCGGAAGTGTCTTAATAGGGCGTTCCCTATCTGCCTTAACACTAGGTTCTCAGGTTCCATCTAAAAAAAAAGAAAAAACAAAACACAGTGTGCAAACACTCACACTCGTATAGAATATAATAAAATGTGGATCAAAGCGTATGACGTGACGGTGTGATTTAAATTGGTCAATCTCTAAATACCACCTGCTTATATATCTGATATGAAACGAGTTTTATAGTCCATAAATTACTGTACGCGACTTTCTGTGAAGTCGGTTCATAGACTTTTTTGTGGCTATTTCCTTCAGCAGTATCTTGGCATAATAACTTCTTTTGTACTATTTATTTTTCCATGGGGTAGCATTGTTGGACTGCAAAAATAGAGTTTTTATATTTCTTTTTTTTGTCAAAGTTAACATTTGAATTTTGAATTAAAGTATTTTTGATATTAATTCATTTTGTGGTGATGAACATATATGATGAACATATTAAATAAAACTGTTAGCGATTTAAGAATTTTCCAAGAATAATACCTACACTTTTTAAAAAAATGACTTTTCGAATATCTTACAGTTTGTGGTCACATATAGACTAATAGTTTAATTTCATCTTAACCTTTTTAATTTTTTATATTAATCAATAATTATAAAAATAGTTAACATTGTTTATTCTACAACCGTAACATCGAAAATAAACGAAAACAAAAATCTAAATATATTTCAAAACCATCAAAAACAAATAAATTTATTTACAAATCTGTAGGTAGGTACTCGAACTATCAAAGACTTGTTGAATCCGCGTGTAAGTTTACAGGTAATATAAATCTTGTATTTCGCCATATATTTGACTTTTACGTTTTCATAGCGATTAATCCACGCGAAGAGTAATTTTACTATAGGTACTTTAATGTTACCTCGTTTGAACCTAGTTAATTACATATACATACATTACGTGGAAAATTAATGATTTGACTGATTTACTTGAAATTTGTTCAGTTGTTTGGAATCTATAAGAATATAATAAGACGGTCCATAGTTTCTTCTTATGCTGTTTTGGAGTACTAATAACGGTAGTTTTCGATTTAGTACATAGTTTTCGTTTAAAAAACGCATAAACAAAGATTTTTATTTTGAAAGTTTAAAAGAACAAGGGCGTTCACTTTGCCTTGTAATAATAACAATTTCTTTTATTAAACATTTAAATACATTTGTTTGTTTGACAGCTACTAACCAAACAAACTATAAGGCCCGATTTCGTCGTAATTAAGTATAATACAGAAAAATATAAAATTACAAACCAAATCTACATATCAATGAGTCGAGCTCAAGTAATATTTAAACTCCAAACAAACAAACTACATATGAGAAAAGTTCTATCAAATTTGTTATACCATTATAAAATCTCAACTTTTCCCACAACATGCAATAGTATTACAAACTTAACCTATAACTGTGAGTGAAATCCATCTGCACCTTACTCTAAGGCAAATAGACTAAGTTCACAATGATTATATTTCACGTTCTGAGGGCGGCGTCCAGATTGGAAAATAGGATAACTTTACAGCCAACTTCGGATTGGATTTTGATATGGATATCATGAACAGAAGTAGGATGGGTATAGTAATTTTTATATAAATAGGTATAGTAATTAATATTTTAGACATAATTTGTATTGATTTTACAGTTTATGTTTGAAAACTTTTGGGAAATAATAATACATTCTCTTAATATTCATTTAGGAGTTATAATTAATAGACTTTTAGAACATCAATAACACCAGATTAGCCAGTCGTGTGTGACTGTAAACGTGATTGGTTTTGGGTTCGATTCCCATTGGTTAAAATTAAATATTTAATGTTTTCATTTCTTCGTTCTGGCGTCAAAGCAAATCGCGACGTTGAATCCCGCCACTCAACACGCATTGCCCCCAGAATTCGACAGAAAATGGAAAACTCTCTCCTCTCTCCCTCTGCATACCCTGCTGTCAGCAGATATCCATTCCATCTGTAGATCTATCCAACGTCATTAAATACCGTTACATTTATTTCTCAAGTTTAATTAAAACTTTGAAGATTTAATTTCTATTTAACGAGAAATTAACAATCTTAGTTTACAAACGACCAAATTTCATTTGAAGATACTGCTTTCATCTGTATCCAGTGTGGAAATAATTACAAAACAAATCAGCAAATTGTGAGTCAAGACTGTATAATCGGGAATTTCATTTACTTCGACTTTCATTTCGTTTCGGAAGATTCATTCGCTCGTAAAAAACCCGCCCCGTCAGAAGTAATCGCTCCTCGCACTCGAAGCCCCCCTTCTCGCACCTAGTAACTGTTAACATGTAGAGATTTGCCAGTCAGATACAAGTACATGGGTGCACGCTTGAGAATTTTGTACAATGGGTACACAGATGGAACCTGGGACCCTAGTGTTAAGACATGCCGTTCCTCATTAAGACACTTCCGTCCCACTCTTTTCGCCGAATTCTGGACGCATACCTGTTGAATAACGGAACTCAACACCGCGCTTTACCTCGTTAACGTAGCGAAGTATTAAAAATATGAAATATTTCATTCCCTCAAGCGGGTATCGAACGTACAATCTGTCGCGTTTACAGTGGTACGGTTCTGACCATCGCCATTGTAAGCCTCTATTTGGTTAAATATATTATATAAAAACACATACACGTTATGATTGTATGAACGCTAGTCTAATACATACATTCTATTGAATCGTCCAAAAGCGTACGACACGGGAGTAGTCGGTGGGATAACGCGAATGTGTTTATTTGCGGTGCTTGAAGCGACGCGCGACGCACGCGCCGACCATGCCGCGGCCACTTCAGTTGTTCTATGGTGATCAATGCGTGAGACCGCGTCACATCCAATATCTCAAGAACTCGGAACTATATAACAGATAATACAAAGTAATCACATGAGCTCGACTAATTATTATCCAAGATGTCCAATGAGAAGCAACGACCGAAAAGCTTGCCCACTGAGGTGCTGATGAAAGCGAGAAGCACTCTCTTCTCCCTTGGTGGTGCGTTGAAATCGAAGGACAACAGTCGTTCTAAGTCTAAAGAGTCGAAGAAAAAGAATAAGGAGAGATTAAAAAGTTCGAGGTCAGAGCCGGAGTTTGGTGACATTAGGAAAACGAAGCATAGGAGCCGGATCGACGAACTGCCCCGCGAATATGGAGTTAGACCGAGACCTTTATCCGTGGGAGCTATGAAAAGGTATGAAGAAGATATGGAATTTAGCTGTGGAAATTATCCAAAAGATGCATCTCTGCGCCAGTATGACTCCACAGATGACGTGTGTGTGCAATCACGACTAGTTATCCCGATTACCGAAAGACTTGGCCAAGATCATAGTGCGATGGATATAAATGAAAGACCACGTAAAAAATTATCGTTTCGTGAACCAGAAATTATTGGTGCCGGGACACTAGGACGTTCTCATAAGCTGATGGGTGTAAACAGCCTCACCAGGAGGCCTAATAGAATATCATTAAGGTCTGACAGGCATTCGAGTATGGACGGCTTAGACTCTGATTTAGAGGTGAGTTGACTATCATATATATACCTTTTATAATATGTGCATAAAATATAATAAGCAAATTATAGTAAAAATATATATATATTTATTCTTTTAATATAATATTTAATATAGATTTTATCATATATTATCGTATTGTATCTCAAAGGGACTAAATAAAGTTTTATAATATACTAGTGGACCCGAACGCGACTACGCCCGCTTGAACTATACGAATATTTATTAAATATATTTATGAAATTATTTTCTGTTTTCAATAGAGAGATGCGTTAAGCAAGCTCATTTTGGGTGACGATTTCTAATAACAAAGTTTGCAAATCGTTGCTTAGCAACGGCGATTGTTATTAACATAGCGGAATAAATTGCAAGTCAAATTAATAAGTATTTTAATATATTGGTATATAAAATAAA
Source organism: Heliconius nattereri (assembly GCA_013403645.1). Taxonomy (NCBI): domain Eukaryota; kingdom Metazoa; phylum Arthropoda; class Insecta; order Lepidoptera; family Nymphalidae; genus Heliconius; species Heliconius nattereri. Next base: position 690,557 of record JAAIXI010000208.1, on the reverse strand, counting down.
AGACAGACAGACAGACAGAGTTACTTTCGAATTCATAATATAGGTATGGATGAATACATGAATACTGAATGTTTATTCTTTATTATATAAATGTAACCGAAACATTGAGATTGACGGTTGCTGAATTTAGATATTTTATTTTAAGCGCAAAAGATTTAAATACGTTATAAACTGCTCCACACACAAAAATGTGTGTAAAAACATATAAATTTTCGTATCTTAAATTTTCTTCTATTTTAATCAGCATTGATTAGTTACATTAGACAGATTTAGACAGTTAGTAAAATTTTAAAATTATTTAATGCTTAATTTATTTTACGCTAAAGAACAATTTAACAAAATATAATTTCGATTTAAAACTTACAATTGTTTAAATCTATGACTGTGATATAATAATAGAATTTAATTTCTTTAAAACTCGAGAAATATATAACAATTAGTTTACACCATTATCTTAAACAAACAGACAAACACACAAAAAATCTTATATATTCTACAATATCAATCAATATTATTTCCAGCCGCGGGTACATTAATAGCAAAGTAGCGTAACCAAAGGCAATATTAGCTACTTTACGACTCCCAGAAAAGACGGTTAAGGCATAATTACGTCAACACTACGATTGTTGGCTTCTGTGAAAAGAGCAGTTTTGATTGTGAATGAAGTGCCATTTCCGTTATCGACGTCTTAATAGCACAATCAGTGGTGAAACGATTTTCTTTTTCAATTTTAAGGTATATTAAGTGTCGTTATTATTTCAATATTTTGTGGTAGGCACGTGGAGACATAAGACGTCTCTTTTTCCGTCTTCTAAGATTAGCCTCATATATTGTGGGGTAAGCAGAGAATAGATAGAATGAAGAGTGTTTTAATTCCAAATGAACGCACTGCTCAATTTCCGAAACTTTGCGCTTAAAACGGCTAAAGTTTTGTCGCGGTTTGTCGTATTAACATAGCGAGGAAATGAAAATTATTCGTTCCCACAAGTGGAAATTGAACCCACGAACTTCGCGCTTACAGTCAGACCAAGAGCTGCTACGTCGCGACCTTTCTTAAATTCTCATAGTAGGATAGTAAAAAATAAACGAATTAATATTTCTATATTCATTTCAATTTAGCTAACTTATTATTAAGATTAAAAAAGTTTGAAATGAATGAAATATGTTTTGAGATGTTTTGAATTGTTTTTGTCGATCAGTTGTATTATAAAAAAATAAAATTGAATTTAATCAGCTTCACGCTGTATTCCGCACACAGCAGGGTTGGCCTAGTGCTAAGACATTCCGTTCCCCACTCTCTGCCGGATTCTGGAGGCATTGCGTGTTGAGTGGCAGAACTCAACGCCGCGCTTTGCCTCGACACCAGAGCGAAGAAATGGTAATATAAACGTAAATAAATAATTCACTTCCTCGAGTGGGGATCGAACCCACAGCCGTCGCGTTGCCGCTGACAGTTGTATTTCATCCGTGAATATTGAAAATAATGTACGTTTAAAATAATGTATCAGTTCTCGATATAGAGTAATTGGTCAAATTTTAACCACCGGCAATATATATTAACTTTAATTACAAATTATTATTACAGTATGAAATGTATGGCTACAAACTTACTATTAAATATTTAAAGTGAAATAAATGATATATAATAAAGAAGCTCATAGGACACACACTTATAAAAATGATAAATAGAATGAATGATGATTGGTGGATGAATGGTTTCCGTTTCCTGAAAGTGTGAAGTTTAAACAAATTAAGGGATTTAGTGGTAAATGTCCAAGGAAATATAATAAAAAAATGTTCTAATAACAAAATATGAACAAACCTCGTATCTACTGTGGTAAAATCGTTAATTTTCATTAACGTCAAAATTGACGTGAAATAAGAATTGACTTCAGAAAACGTCATCAACAGCATCAGAAAAGATTTTGTATTTTCTTTTATATAAATAATATCATTAGTTTGGATGTAGTAATTTTCCAATGACGAAAGTGGAAAATTGTAATTTTTAACAATTTATTTTTATCTTACAGCCTATCATTTACATGCTTAAGAATGAAAGAAAATTTATTATTTGTTACAGTAAATTGCAAATATATCGTTAACGTAAGTTACTGTAGCTCTTACAGATTCTAGTACATAAATTTTATTAAATTATCTAATTTTCTAAATTTAATTTCTATTAACGCTCTTACAGATAGAATAAATAGAGAATATTTCTACTTATATTTAAATACACTTTATATAGATATCTATAGTACATATTACGTATAGTGATTAGTGGCTGACAGAGGAGCCGATTTCCTTTGGCAGTGTGCCGCGTGAGTACGTAAACTTTATACAATTTGAACGTTACTATAGCAACGAATTTGAAGGAAATAAGTATTTTTTTAAAAAAAAAAGCTAAGAAAAAACATACAATTTTTAAAATAAATACAAGTATGTTTTCTAATTGTATTGGCTAAAATTATCAAAATTGCAGTCAGGCAGTGTAAATCTGAAAAAAATATTGGATATTCTAAGTGTGGACATATCTATGCAGAATTTATCTCAAATGTGCAAATAAACTTGTTGAAAATAATATTTATGTTGAGATTATTAAATGTCAAAATAAATATAACTGTATATATTGAAAATAAATTATATGCAAAAAATCATTTTTAGAAAAAGCTTTTATTTAAGCGCTCTAAAAAGGAGAAAATGAAATTTGTCTTTTAAATGTTAACTATCAACTCATAACCTCATTGTACACAATTTATATGATCATAAAAGCTTGTTATTTCTTAAGAGACACATATAGATTGAACGAACGATCCACCGATTCGATCGCTTACGTTTATTTTGATAGAAATAGTAACGGAAATATTTTATAAATCGGTCTCTTCACTCAGCGACTAACGTATCTATATATTTTTGGCGACTGTTTGTTAAAATATGGCAAGATTGACAAATATTTACGTTTTAGATGAAAAATATACATTTATTCTTTAATATACTGGTATTAACAATTAATCGTGGTTAGTGAGGCCAGTCACTCATACGGTGGAAAGTGGGAAGCTGAGTGTTTTAGCACCGCCCGGGATTGTCCGGGATACTGTGTGAAGCTGAAACAAATAATTGCATGCATAAATGCTTACTGCTTTTGTTACTTTTTATTATGTTTCTTTTACATCCGTCGTGGCGAAGCGGCACAAGGGTGAGACTGTAACGCGGAGATTGTGGGTTCGATCCCCACTCGAGGAAGTGAAATAGTTATTTAAATTTATATTTTCATTTCGTCAACTCCGGAGTTTTGGAGTTGAGTTCTGCCACGCAATACTTCCAGAATTCGGCAGAAAGCGGGGAACGGAGTGTCTTAACACTATGTTCCCTCTTCCTACCCTGCTGTGTGCGGGATACTGTGTGAAGCCGATTTAATTCTTAATTTTTTTAGTTATATGTTTCAATAAATAACAGTATATGTAAACATACGAAGTAAAATTGTTACATACAATATGAGTCCACCCGTCTCAGAGTCAACCCTGAATTATAGTTTAATATCAAGGCCGTAGCTTCCGTCCCACCATTTGTTATTTAGAAAACTACAGAAGCTGTAATGAACTATAGAGATATTTTGAAACTGCCAATGTGTCTAAGAACTACTGAATAGCTGTTGAAAATGAGACGTGAAACGTTTATGTTTCTGTACAAAAGTGACGATGGAATGAAATAAAGCGTATCTATGCTATGCTAATATTATAAAGTAGGAGAGTTTGTACGGTTGAACACGATAATCTCAGAAACTATTTGTTTCAATTAAATTTTATTGTATAGCTCCTTTATGAGAGTATCTGCTGTTTTTATTTATTTATATTTGTATGAGATTAATATTTAAAATATTAATATAATAATATTTTAAATATGTGTTAAGGATTGTTTGTTGTCAATATACAATAGTGAAAACTGAACTTAAATTAGTAAATATTTAAAAAATAATATTGTTTCTTTACTTAGCTATTATATTTTGAAGTCGGTAACAATGGTCGTCTTATTCTACGCCTTTGTTGATATAAAAGCTCACTTTCAAGCTTTTAAACATGAGATACTTCGCACTGAGTCACATGAAGCTTTACTGTGACGCTAGGAGACGAAACTTAACTTATATTTACAAGTATGTAGTCGTTGAAATGTTGTTTTGATAGGACGTCCAACATCACACTAAATTTAGATTAGATAGATAGATAGATAGGACTTATATCTCTGAAATTTTTAGAAACTTTTTACTTTTTTTAACCGACTTCAAAAAGAAGGAGGTTATCAATTCGACTGTATTTTTTTTTTTTTTTTTTTTTTTTTTTTTTTTTTTTTATGTTTGTTACCTCATAACTTTTGACTGGGTGAACCGATTTTGATAATTTTTTTTTGATTGAAAGGTGAGGCTTCCCGAATGGTCCCATTTTTTTTTATCCATGTCTGACAATGGTATCTATGAGAAAATCACATAAGTCTTAAATTTGCATTAGGTATGTGCGCGACAAATAGACGAATAACTCAATGTCGCGCAAACCGATTTTGATGATTCTTTTTTTATTTGAAAGGATATACTTCAAGGATAATTTAGTGAAAGTTTGGTTAGGTTCCGATTATGGGATCCGGTGAAAATTTAGAAAGTTTGTTTTTTTTGGTAAAAAATTGATTATACTGTAATAGTTACAAGCAAAAACTTTTTAAATTGATGTCAGAGGTGAGATTCCTGATCGTTGCATTTCTTTTCAACCAACCTCAAAAAAGAGGATGTTCTCATTTTCAACCAACTTCAAAAAAGGGAGATTCTTCATTCGCCCGAATACATTTTATGTATTTTCTTGTCAATATACCAAAATGTAACTTTGCACAAAAATAATACCTAATTAAATAAAGTTTTACTTAGGACAACCACAACCACTCGTTGACAACCACTACCACCACCATCACCACTCGTTTAAGAAGCATCATTTTAAGATCTACCCATCACTAAAAATCGTAAAATAAATTAATTTTTAACAAAAACAAAAACCGACTTCTAACAACGAACTAAAAAGTGAAAAATAATTATACAAAGATTTTATAATTTTGAAGTCGGTGCCAAGTAAAACAAACAGACTTAGTAATTAGATATTGTAGTAAAGGTGTTGTAGCATTAGCTTGACACCGACTTCATAATTATAAAATCTTTGTATAATTATTTTTCACTTTTTAGTTCGTTGTTAGAAGTCGGTTTTTGTTTTTGTTAAAAATTAATTTGCTTCTAACCCATGACCCGTGCATGCGCTACCACTGTTCTCAAATATGAAACTTAGCGCGGTAATAAACATTCCATTATACCAGAATTATGTACTTGACACGTGCATGTCGCCAGCTTGCTATATTAGCACTGTAACTACGTAATATCAGAATAGTTTAAAAACAAAAAATGCATATTTTAAAACATATTTTATTCTTACAATGTAACGTCTCCAATGTTTGAAGCTAAATTTAATTAATTTCCATATTTATTATAAGCATTGAAAGTGTAGCAAACATGTAGTATAAGGCCCCAAATACGAAATATTATAATATATAAAGATATTCAATAATGATATAGGTTAAGATATCGCCAACTCCTTCCATACAAAAGTTGAATTGATTGTCTTACTTTTTGTTTTATATATATCAATATATTAAAATACTTATTTATTTGACATGCAATTTATTCGGCCATGTTAATAACAATTGTCGCTATGGGACCGTTGCTAAGCAACGATTTGGAAAGTTTGTTGTTAAAAATCGTCATCCAAAACGAGCTTGCTTGCGCATCTCTCTATTGAAAGCTGAAAAAAAAATCATAAATATTCGTATAGTTCAAGCGGGCGTAGCCGCTTTCGGGTCCACTGGTATTTAATAAAAAAATACCTTAAAACATTTTCTCTACATGCTGAAAATAGGCTATAGTCTAAAATTATTCAAAAATATACGTTCCTAATAATAACACTGGTATGTCTCTTATTGGTCGAAATTCGTCTAGATGTTAAATGTCAGTCAAATTATATGAATTATCGTTATTCTTTCGCGTTTGTGCCAACAATTTCTATTTTTATTTATCATTATCTTTGATCTATCATATCATTACTTTCAAATGCTGTTTCCTAAAAATAAAGAGAATTGTAGGTTCATATCCGAAAAGAGGAAAAACTTATGTATTTTTTATTGTTTTAAGTAAAATTAAGAGATAAGTATAAACGTAATCCCAGTATGAGGCCGTAGTAGCGCAATGGCACAAGAGTGTTACTGTAACGCGACGGCTCCGGGTTCGTACCTCACCTCGAGAGAATGAATAATTATTTATTAATCTTTTCGTTTTCTTCATCCTGGCTCGACGTTGAGTTTCGCCACTCAACATTGAATGCCTCGAAAAATTCGAGGGAAAGTGTGGAACGGAGTGTCTTAACACTAGGTTCAATTTGTCTATCCTGCTGTTAGTGCTTCCCATTTTTAACACAGTAGCCCGAGATAGCTCTTATACAAATTGCTTGGTGAAGCGAGCAGAGCTCGTCTATATAATAATAACGATAGCATATTGTCGGCTAAGAGTGTAAGCCTGTTAAAGCCGCTTTTAGTTTTTTCGTTATGTACATTTTTATAACATTCGAAAAATGTACAAAGTTGACTATTATTTTGTTTCATATAATAGAAAATATAAATTCATTTTCGAAATTGTAAATACCTGATAATACATAAATACTCATAATTTTTTTTAAAACATTTTAGGCCTTATAAGTAAAGGCCATTTGCTTAATATGCAGCAGGGTTACACTCTAAGCCGACGATATTGTATATATTTTAAATATATTATGTACGTATTACGTAGATGAGTAAAATAAAACCAAAAGATAAAAAAACACTATCTTTGCCGTGCATGGGGACATGTTACTAAAAGTCTTCAAAAATTAACGCAAGATTTGTATTTGTTGCTATTTGTAAAGATATTGGCAATCGTAAAAAAAACTCGCGAAGAAAATAGACAGCTGACAGTTTTGGGTTGCCTTAGCAAAAATATAACACTATACGGTAGTACAACGCCTCTTCATTATTAAACAATATTTCAAAAATAATGGAAAGGTTTATCCAAGAGATTAATTGAAAAATTCAGAGAGACTGGTTCCGCTTTAGATACCATCGACACCACTCGACACGCAATTCTCTAGAATTCGGCGGAGACTGGAGAACGAATTGTCTTGACGGAAATAGGAGTGTCTTAACAGTAGGTTCCCATATTCCCTCTGCCTACTATGTTCAAAGTTTTATACGATTTTTAAATAATTATATTTCTTTTCCAAATGTGGAATAACACATTAAAAACGGTAAAATTATAATAAATTTTATTCATATAAATTATAATTCAATTTCTTTTTCCGCCATATCCATATGTATATATACAGCTTTAGCGTGTCAGTCAACTTCAAAGGCAGAACAACGCTGTCCGAAACATATATACAGTGGACATTATACATACATCGTAGGTCAAGGTTCTGTTTGTATGTAGAACATTGTGATCGCCTCGTGGCAACCGCAAATAATAGATATTTGGAATATTATACAATCTATTAATATAATATATGGCATTAACTAAACTTGAGACATATTATTAAAGATATATAATAGTTGTAAGCTGAATTTCCATTGGGAGTAGAGAATTATTTACATTTCCTCGCTCTGGTAACAATTTTATTATGCGGCATAGAATTTCGCCTCTCCATACGCAATGTCTCGTTTCGCTTAAATTGGAGAACGGAGTGTCTTAACACTAACAAAAAAAACACACAAAAAAACAATTCGTATTGTCCTGTTCGTAAACCGTGAGCGTAGATATAGGGGGTAGAGCTGATAAGCTGAAGATAAACGGTCTTAATTGAAATATTTAATAGAATATAACTAAAATTTATTTGTGTCCTAGGGGACAGAAGTGTCCAGTCGAGAGATATGTATTCAGAGAGAGTTCACATATGAACTGCAGACGTCAATAAAATAACAAAAAATAATCAATTTCTCAGTAATATAATTGAATATTATATACTAAATAATTTTGGCTGATCTGATATTATAACAAACACTGAAAATAAAAAAATAAAAAACAGCACTAGTGCGTGCTTATTGTCTCGATAGATTAGACTAATTCTAAGATACAACAGACTAACTAACGACCTGGGATGTATATTTTGGATATGTATTTATATTTGTTATATATTATGTTTCTATGTATCAATACATTAGATAAAAATATTATGTTTATTACCCGATTGTGCGATATGAAGGAGGGTAGTGTGTTTTATCAGTTCTATCTATGTATGTTTGTCCCTAGGTGGCATTGTTTATATTAAATAAGTGGACTTATTTGGATAATTCATACGTCAATAGATTTGTCATCATCTTGTGAATGTTTTATTGGTACCAATAAATAAAAATCACGACCAGACCCCATATTGTCAATAACGATAAATGTCAAAAGTAAAAATAATATTTTCAGTTTTTCCTAAACAATTATGTAATAAGTGCTTAGATTTAATTTTCTATATAAAATATATATGCCTATTACAACAGTTTTTTTTTTCACCTCACTCAAATTTCCATCATAAAATGGCCATAGGAATTTATTATCAGAGTGCAGATCGTAAACACGGCTGCGCTTTTATCGGGTGGTCCCTTGCTACGTGCGAATCCTTTTATGCCCGGTGGCCTCTACTAAAATGTTTTGTGTCAACATTATAGAAGGGTAGATTTTATATAAGATCCATAATAAACTTGTGTGTTAAAGTTTTTTTTTTGTCAGCTGCATTGAAGACAAAGGGAACCTAATGATCCCCATTCTGCGTGATATCTGACTTAAAACAACGCCGCGTTATTATTACTAGAGGAAACAATTCATTCCCCGAAATGTGAATCGTACCCATAACTACTCAACGAAGAAACAAACGATACAAATCACTAATTCTATAAAAAGACAATAGTTCATTAAATTTTTATAATATCTTATTGAGTTTAAACCAACAGTTTAAAAACAATCTTTATTTCTTTTTCCCAACCTTCCTAACCTTCTTTCATAGCAGCGTTAAACGTCGCAGCATCGTTAGTATCGAATCGAGTCCCTTCATACAATTTAAAACAATTACATTGTATTCGCTGAAAGGCCTTCGTTCGATTCTTCTTTAGATGACAGATTCTTTTCAGTGAATCCGTTTTGTGCCATCTATTTTAGTTGCACCTATTGTTTATTTAGTTATAGTAATATATTTTTGTACTATATATATATTTTTTGTAGGGAACTTTATAAATGTTTTGTAGGATAATACCGTTATTTCACCAGTCGTGGTGCAGGGTTCGATTTCCACACGAAGAAATGTGATATTTCATTATTTCCATTTCCTTGCCAGAGCAAGCTTAGCAGACTAACGAAGCAAAAGCAGAGGCTTGTGAGTAGCGTTGAATTCCTCTACTCAGAATGCCTCCAGCATTCGATGGGAAATGGGGGACGGAAGTCTTAACACTAGATGTACTGGCATGTGCCAGATGAAACATGTAGCCAAAAAATATATTTCATTGGCGTTTTATAATCACTTCGTTTGCTTTGCATTTTATTTATTTTTTTTAAGATTTTTCCACAGAATGTCATTATTTATGTCTCTTTATTTATAAACTTGATAGTAAATATAAGATAAAATAATAAGTTCACATTTTTTAATATTCAACATTTATTGAGATTCTTAAACAACTCCTTAGTAAAAATTTGCATATTTTTTTCTTCATTCTCATTTCTTAGTTATTTCTGTTCCTTTGCTGTTCTAAAACTGTAGTCTAGAAAGCGTGTGATGCAACTAGAAAATCAAATCTAACCCAACGTGAAAAGTCAAGGTCGGCAGAAATTGAAAGAGCTCGCATTCGATAGGTAGTTAATCCAATTGAATATGTTTGTTTGCAAGGAAAACTGTACTGCGGGCTGCGCTCCGAATGAAAATGGAAATTAGATATTGCGACGTCGAAATTATTTTTAATTATCTTTTTTTAACGCTTAAGTAACTAATTAATTATAATTTTGTGCAATTTTGTTGTCGATCTCGCTCGAGACAATGAAATATTTAATATTTTTTATTATTTCTAGTGATGTACGCACTTAATAGTGTTACGTTAACAGCCTTTGAAATTATCACTTTAGTTCACATCCAATTTCATGTGAAATCTAATATTAATCTTTGCCTCTTGGCAAAAAAAATAGTTGTTTAAATTTTTTTACTATCGTAAATATATATCATTCATTTCAGTGTCACCAATCACCAAGTATTAAATAATTAGTGCAACAGTGCATAAACTATGTAATCGCTGTCAACATATTAAATAAGAAAATCTATAACTTATTTATAGTTTCACGCTTTATTTCGCACATAAAAGAGTAAATTAAGGAAACTTGAGAACCTAGCGTTAAGACACTCCGTTCACTTAAAACGCTTCCATACCTCTAGTGTCACCGAATTTACAAGACATTGCATGTTGAGTGGTGGAACTCAGAGCTGCGCTTTACCGCTTACGTTACGAGAGCGAGAAAATGAAAATATGAAATATTTCAATGGTGGGAATCGAACGCTCAACCGTCACTTTTACAGTCGCATGCTTGTGCCTCTGCCCCACGAAGACCTCGTATAATGATTAATTTTAACACTAAAAGAAAATTATTAATAGAAGATATTATTCTTACAAGAATATGAAAATAATGCAGTACAAAAATGTACTCCGCTCTCGTACAGTTGACGGTCATAAAATAAACGACCGAGTTCACAATACCGAGCAGACGGCCCGTGAAGAAATCCACTCCGCGCCCAACAGAGCAGCCCCGGTTTAAACTTCATGGTTCTGTGTGAATGAAAGAGGGTATACAAACGCCGTATCCCGCATATAGCAGGGTAGGCAGAGGACGACTGAGTAGGATTTTTGTTGAGTGGTGGAACAGAACGCCGTCCCTTGTCTATTTGAGTGGGAAAATGAAAATAATACATGGCGTGTATTCCACTCATATTGACCAGTTTTTTTTTAAATAATAATTATATAGTTATAAAAAATTATTTTCTTAGAGAGGTAAATCTTTTTTCGTAGGTATGTGCTAATTTTCATACTACTTACCTTACTACTTACTTCGGTTTAAAATGTGTAGCAAAAGCTATATTAAAAAATATTTTTTTCAGTTTATACAAAATGGCTAAATGACTGGATTGCATGTATCTAAGTATAAAAGATCGTTCTATTTTCACAATATTAAATTACCTCTGAGGATCCACTACCTCTGCTAGAAGACATGATAGATATGATAAAAGAATTAATATATAACTGTTTTGTTATTTTTCAAATCAAAATTGAATAAACCTAAAAAAAAAATATATTAAATGTGTTAATATAGGTGAAAGTAAAACAAAAAAATAATAAAAAAAACTTAAAAAGAAATTAAACAATATATGAAACAATAAAAAACAAAAAGGAAAATCAAACTCAGTACCTACTATAGTTTTTAAAAGTACTCCGAAACAATTCATATTTTTGCAAAACAAATTAATTGACATTAAGCATCCATTTAAATTTAAATTAAGGACTTTGCGGGCAGCCTTGATTGATTGAAACATCTACATGAGGTTGTTGAGGGATAAAGCCTGAAGCTGATAAAAAATATTAAAATTCTATTCTTGCCAGAAATGGCATCTATTAAGCTTTATATAGGTTGATATTAGCATCAGCCCCAACCCTACCATCTATCAGTGACGTGACGGGTGAGGAACATAAATTGAACGTGTCATGCCCAACGCTTATTGCTCAAAGCTTAAGCGCTAAAAGCGCCCACAACAACACAATTTATTATGACAAGTTCAATATTATTTCTCTATAATATGTTAATTAAGCGGTTTATCAACATTCGATTGAGGCCAGTTTTGGCACAAGCGATGCGACTGGCTGTGGGTTCGATTTCCGTTCGAGGAAATTATATATTAACTGTTTTCATTTCCTCGCTCTGGTACCGAGGCAAAGCGTAGCGTTGAGTCCCGCCAGTCATCATGCAATTCCTCCGGAATTCAGCGTAAAGTAGGGAACGGAGTATCGTAACATTAGGTTCCCTCTGCCTACTGTGCTATCTGCAGGATACAGCGTGAAGCTGAAAAAAAAGGAATGTATAATACCTACTATGCGTGATGCAATAATATAATACACATACACTTTTCAATTATAATATGCCGCAATAATAGTTTATATCTGAATAAGATATATAAATAATATACATATAGAAAAAGATTTAAAATATATAAAATAATAATGCTGAATATTATTTTTATTATAACGACGTTTTAAGGTCAGGGTTACTTACTGTTCAATAACACTCGACGTACCCCTACAGTTCTTTGTAATTCTTTCAATAAATAATATTAAAACGACTAACGAATAAAGGTTGTACAGGATAAATACATATTTGCGACTAAAAATACGACGGTTTCGGGTTCGATTTCACATTTTTCTCGCTCTAGTAACAAGGTAAAGCGGCTCCGAGAAATTGGAAAGTGGGAAACGGAGTGTCTTAACACTGGATTCCCAGGTTGCCATGGCCTACTCTGCTATACATTGCATGTTGAGCGGCGTAATTCAATCCAACGCAATGCCTTCTCAGAGCAGAGAATGAAAATAATTTAAATTAATAATATATTAAAAATTCTCAGAGTGGGAATAGAATCGTTTCGCTTACAGTGAAAAGTTGTGCCAATGCACCACTAAGGCTACAATAAATAATTATAGCAACCCGCCGCGGCGGCGGTTTCGACCGCTTGTAGGTGTACAATTGTTTATTTCATAAACTGACTTTGATTTGACGGAACCAGTTTGGTCTGCATTTTTAGTGAATTAAAATAAGTTTTTGTCTTATATTTTGGAATTACATTATTTCCATTTTGCAGGTTTTTTATATTGCTTTGAAATTAAAAACCAGGTGGATGGGACCCATAGTGATATAAATTATGCACCCATGGTGGTACCACCATATAATATTCACCTATAAATAAAACCAGTTTTAATTGTTTATATTATTTGTATGTATGGGAAGTGTTCGAGTATATCTATTTCTAGATAATTTTACAATCTTTTTTTTTTATTATTACACAAATTTCTTACTTGAAGAAAAATAGTAAAATAAAAAATTCTACACCCAAACACCCAAATTCTAACAGTCTAAGAAAAATTCAAATAAATAGATAGATATTGAGAGACAATCAGAAAAGGGAGTAGACATGGCTTCTTGAAATGTGGATATTATTCATCATTGCACCCTTTTACCCTTTTTTCTTGAATCTAAACATTTTATTCTGTCGAATTGATTTCATCGTCAAAATGCTGAATAATGATACAGTTGTTTATATTTTATACTGTTTTTAGCTATTTTAGTAGGTTAGTAGTTAACTACATATATTTATGTATATACTATAAATATTTATTTAAATTTATATTTCCATTCCTTCGCTCTGGTGTCGAGACAAAGCGCGGCGTCGAGTTCTGCTACTAAGTTTTAGAGAAAAACGCATTTAATTATTGAAACATCAGCTGTATCGACTCATCCCTTACTCTCAGGATATAAATAATTATATTAGTTACGTTGGCCATTTAATGTAGATCAATTGATGATTTCTTAAGGTTACATACTCCATGTAATATGTGTAAACCTTCGATTGCTCACTTGGCAGAGCGGTGGACTGTAGCGATTCATAGGTCGCTTGTTCAAATCCAGCTCGAAGGTGAATTCTTGTATCTCTTCCTATTCTTTTTTCATATAATATTTTATCAATTATTTTAATTACTATTTACAGTTTCATAAAAAAAATACTATATAGAAACATATACTATAAAAAAATACAACATAATGATAAATAAAAAAATATTTAATTATAACATTTTCATTTAGAGGAAGAAATGTGAGAAATTTTACAATTTATAATTCATTTGTCTACTAACAAGTAACAGTAATGTATTTCCACGCGACATAGTTGGTTACATATTTCGTTCAAGTATTTTTGAGTAAGAGAAAAGTAGGTAGTCTGTTGTTAATAATTTCTTTCGCTTAAGTTTTCTGTCTTTTGTGTTATTTATTTGTGTTTATTTTAAAACAATTGGAAAATTCTTATTGGAACTACGAAAATGCGGGTTGCATTAGGGCTTAATTAATTTTCACATTATCTTATATGCTTTGCAAACATACATTATATGAATAATTCAGTAGTTAAAGCGGGCGAAGCCGCGAGCGGGTAGCTAGTATATCTATAAGCAAACGTTTTTTTTTTAATTTTTTCCTATGCAACAATAACCATGTAGATCGCGCGAGCGGAATACTAGCGCTATATTGTTTTTATAATTAGAAAGAAAAAAAAACCAAAGAAGTTAAAGAAAAAGTCACCATTAAAATTTAAGAAAAGGAAATCCGAAGAAAAATCAGTAAATGTAAAGTTATGACAGAACGAATGACAAAACATTTTTTGGGCAGGATATACGTAAGCCAGCTCTTCTGGCATCCTTTTGTTCCCTTTATCATCTGTTCCTTCAAAAAAAGTTGGCATACAACTTTGAGTATTTATACCTTTGAAATTTACAGCATATTTGTAATATCAAAAATATTTTTTAGCTTCTCGTTTCTCTCTTATTCTCTGAAAAGGCACGACACTGACTCTAGACACGTGTTAAGATGTTTCAATTCATGTATGAAGAGCGAGCGGATTCTCTTCATCGGAGAATTTGGCTCTCCCTGCTCTCTGGCTACTCCGCTGAAAGCTAAAAAAAAGTTTGTTTATAACCTTATCTGTACCTATTTTTAGCGATCATGGGGAAGCTCCCCATTCTATGTATCTTCATTTCTAATTACTATATGAGATTTTAAGTGAATTTGGAAAACATGTTAAAATAAACTAATACAATTTGTCCAAACTGGCCATTATTTTACTATTAATAATTAATTAAAAAGTAAAAAAATATTATTATAATTATTTCAAGAACGAATTGAAATAAATATAATTCATTATAACATATCACTTGTCTTTACTAGAATGTAAAGAAATATTGTATTTATACAATAAATATATTCACCATTTTTCTGGAAAAAAAACTACACGAGAAAAATGACGCGACATCGTTTTTCATAATAAAAATAATATTTGTACATTTATTATACTCTACAAGCTTATTATTTATTCGGGAAAACACAGATTACAAATTCAACTACCGGTGTTATGCCAAAACTAATATTGTATCTCACGCAATGCTACATTCATCTCGTTCTAAGACAAACATATTTTTTGACATACAGACAGTCATGTTTTGTTGAAAATCATATTTTATTTACAATTTTCATAATATAATATATTTTATTTTGTTTTCCAAATTTTGAATAACTTTTATATTACTTTCATGATATACATAAGTTATTTAACAAGATTTATGACAAAACTTCAAGGAAAAGCTACTTTGGAACAAATTATATTAAAGTATTAAATTCAGACTACTATTTAAAATTCTTTAGGCGTGAACGTCTCTCATATCGTCATTTTTCATTTTTTATTCATCTTATTCGCTGAAGCTGCAATTAACAATATGCTTAATTTATTGGAATATCTAAATCCATTGCATCGTTGAGTTCCACTACTCAACACGAATTGCCTTCAGAATTCAGCAGGAGGTGGGAAACGGTGTGTCTTAATACTAGATTCCCAGGTTCCCTCAGTCTATTTTGTTCAGGACATATGTACAGAACCCAACAAGAAGATTAAAAAAATAAACAAAAACAATACAAACTCAATGCGTTTGGATTTTTATTGTAAGAATTTATTTACATAGGAATTTTAATTCATAAAATATCTTAAGTAATATTAAATTTCTTCCACAGAGCCAGGCCATGAAGATCGTACGCACCGTGGGCCAGGCGTTCGAGGTGTGCCACAAGATGAACACCAACACTCCTGACAATCCCGCCCCATCCACCTCGTCAGCACCCGACGACGTCCGCCCCGCTCCCAGCAAGCCAGCTTCTAAAGGTCTAATTTTTAAAGGAAAAGCAATTTTAGATTCACTATCGACAATCGATCACAAAAAACAAATACAAATCTACAATTTATTTCATATTATACTTCATGCCATATCGCTTTTAATTGTTCGTACAAAATTCATTCTTGTTGACATATCGACATGTCACGGCTTGTCCTCCTGTCATCCGTGTCTCCTATAAACTCATACATGTATATGCGATTGAATATCTCGTGTGGTTTAACTTGCTTGCGAAATATAGTAGCGTACGCGAATTGGCTCTAGTGCAACAGTAAAAGCTATTGCGAACGTGGTATTTGGAATTATTTTAAGAATTTAACGCGCCATCGTATAAATCTACGAGTGCTTGGTGACAAACGCTGACGGTTTTACGTCTGAGTAGTTCTAACAGACGAGGCCGATGACGCTGAATTTGAGCTATAATATATGACGAGTTTCCATTTCTCGATGTATGAATATCTCTGTGGAGCACGCGTTGAGAAGCCTAAGCTGATTTGTGCCAATGTTCGTGTAATTATGTAGAGACAACTTCAAAAGCGATGTTTCTTTTCGGATTTATTGCTCCAAGTTTATTTAGATTTATTACGATGGCGTATACTTTTTGAAGACAGTGGTCGGTGGATTTAGATATAGCGACGCGGCTGATGTTTCGGTTTCAGGCTGTTCACCTCTTTTTGTTTTTACAGTTTTTTTTTTGGTGTAGAAGTAAATTACATTAAAATGAAAATATGAAATATATATTTGAAGTTGAAATAAAATAGTGAGCGTTACACAGTAGTTTTCACGTACGAATATGAGATAAAACAGGTGCGTTTATTTACAAAACATTGTAAGATGTAGCGATGAATTCTTTTAGTAAGAACAAAAATATATTTTAAATGGAACTCTTTAATCAGAAATATCTGAATATTTATTGTTAATTTTTTTTTGTAAAGTCGACGTTCTGATCAATTAGCTGTTCTCTGTGGCCACGGTCGCACAATTATTATACCAATCTACTGTCAATGAATTCTTACTGCCCTGGATGCTTCCAGAATGAGCTATCTGTCTTGTCCTCAGGTGTGGTAGGATAGAATTGATCCCAGGAGGTAGAAAGTATAGAAAATAAAAATATTTATTATACATTCATTACATGATTTGTTTAAGAAAAATAATCTAGAAATGGATAGATAGGTAAAAAATTGGTTTTGTATATTTTAGCAACGTTATTATTTAACATAACGTAACGTATCTGCTTACATAGGTGCTGAAGGTTACGCGTATTATTATTTTACAATCTTCATATTATTTCGACCAAATTATATTTTAGGATATAAGTTGAGGCGATCACGATTGTGGGTTCGATCCCAACTCGGGGAAGTGAAATATTTATTTACGTTTATATATCCATTTCTTCTCTGCCTATCCTGCTGTGTGCGGGATATAGCGTGAAGCTGACTCTATATTTTAAAAATCCTGGAAACATATTTTACATTTTTTCGTTTCTCACATAAGCAAAAAAAACATTAAACTCATTTCTTTCAACAACATTTAGTGATCAATCTCTTCGTTTCCTGTTTCATGGCGATCATTTCAGTATTTTATCTAGTTAGAACAAAGTCAATTAGTTAGTTTTAGTCTTTTCTACGCTAAGTTTCTAGTATTTTAGGTACTCTTAATAACAATAGAATATACTATAAATATATTCCCAATTCACGAAAAAAATCTCATATAAACTAGCCAGAAGCTACAGATAATACACAAACTGTTAACATGATGATGAAATACAAATAGTTTAGTTTATATTCAAATAGCTTTGAATGAGTTAGCTAACTAATAGCTATATATCCAAATTACCCTTTTATAAGGAGGATATATGCTTCCCTTGCTTAACTATTTCAATAGTGTTGACAGGATATTAGCCCGCTAGCATTATAGAGCACATTTGCATTAATATACCAAGGAATGACTCGTTTTGGGGCGGAAATTTAGATGATATATTTATTTTGAGGGGTTGCCACTTCGATATGGTTTGTTATAATGTTTAATATCCTGTTTCTGGAAATTGCTTTTAATGTTTGCTTACTTCGTAGTTGAGAAATCTATTATATTCATTTGTTTACATAATTTTGTGCGAGTGAGAGAGTAGTGACAAATGTCAATTTTTCATCTCTTTTATTAACTATGACTTTGTAATACATATTAATTGTTAACAACTGTATACACAATTAAAATGTATAACCAATTATCTTATTATCCTTTTTTAATTTAAATATATTCACATTATGTATTTAGGGCGATTCAAGGCTGCACTTTATCTCCAAATCAGAGCTGAAAAATGAAAATGAACGCCTGAAGTGAGAATCGAACCCACAGCCGTCATAGTAACTAAATAACAAAAATATCATTTGGCGACTTCACGTATTGTTTACTTTGACCGCATCTCAACTAACGTCTATTCTTTCATAGTGATGACCGTAGGTATATATAATTAGATTTATGTATCGTTTTATAACTTCCGACGCTATAGAACCAGCTGGCCGGGTCCAAACGTCATAATTTTACAGATTATATGACGGCAACGTTACGTTGAAGTGTAGCTAATTCGATTTTTTACGATGGGAACTAAAATGTGTTGAAATTTGTTTTTTTTTTTTTCGTTAAGTGTAATAATAGATTTGTATTTTTTTCGGCGGAAAGTGGGGAACCGAGTGTTTTAACTCTAGGTTCCCTCTTCCTACACTGATATGTGCGGGATACAGCGGGAAGCTGATTTTTATCAATTGTATGGTGACGAATTTGTAGTGATCGTTTTTAGGTTATGTAAAGTTAGTTATGCCATATTTTTTGTTTCAGATATTTCAGTATTATTACTGTCGATTTTGTTGACAATTTTGTACTGGAAATTATAAATAATAATAATGAAGCAAAAAGCTGCTTGACGTTTTTTCCCGCATATCGAGATAGACAGAAGGGACCGACCTACTGTTATCACAATTCTTTACGCACTCTCTGTCAAATGTTCGAGATATTGAGTGCTGAGTGGCAGAACTCAATGCTATATTTTATTAATAAGAGCGCAGAATTATAGAATTGTTTATTCCTTCGAGTGGAACTCATACCTACTCACAATGGTTACGATTTCAGACCAATGCTGCCTACTCCACGACGGCCCTTAATATGAAAAATTATCGTTAAAATGTTAATTATCTACAATATAAAAAAATGCTTTTATTATATTATAAATATCTTATCATATATTATTCAAAATGCCAAGAAATTTTCATATATAATATAAACATGCAAATGCATTCATATCACAATAAAGCTGTGACGTCGCATATTTTATGCAAAGTATGAGCTTGTAACAGAAAAACACAGAATCATCAACAATACTGGTACTTATTTCTTTGAGACTGAATTTTATTGAATTATGAAACAATAAGTGGAGCCATGAGGATCCCCCGGAGGTCATGCATGAAGAGGTTGATGACAGCGGACGAGACGAAAGAGGTATGCAGAGTTCTCTCTGCCTACTACTAAGCTAGATTAGATTATATACCCATTGAAGAAAAGACAGAATATACCTACAGCATCCCTCCCATAAATGTTTATAAACTATATTTAAACGAAAACGCTACTTAGTATGTTTGTAAATATATTTTTAAGCTATAGCGCATCCAAATTCGTCTCTACATTTTGAAAATCCTATATAAATAACAAAGGGTATAAAATACTCCATTTAATCTTTAATCCATGCAGTGGATTTTACAATTCATTTTGCTTAAAACATAATAATATAAAATAATATGAGACAATCCTTTGACCTACTAGGTCTGGAGAGATATTAAATGAAAATATAATTCTCAGGTGTTGAAATAATTTTAAAATATTCTCTAAGGACTGAAATATACTAAGTTTTTGTTTACATTCACCAGATATCAAAAATTATATTAATATGTACAATCAATATGAAAACTCATATCTTAAGCTAATATATTTTTATATCACAGCCCTAATAAAACAAAGCGCAGCGTTGAGTTCCGAGATTCCACAATACCTAAAAAATGTCTAAAATAAAATACATACATATATAGATAATAAATAGAATTGAAAAACAAATCTAATTATAAAATTCTTCTTTCATTATACTAATAATAAACACATTTATTATACAGAGAAGGTGGATATTTCTCAAATTCTTATCACATATTAAATTTTTCATATGTACGTTAAATAGACCTTCATATTGTTACATTTAGGGTGTTTACACACTATAGTTCCGGGCGTGGTTTGTTTGTTGAATGTTGCACATCATCGTCATTCCGCTATATATTTCTTTTACCCAATTCCACATGTTGGCTAGAAGAAATCTCATTTAGGAATAATTCGATCCTTGTTAACCTTTTGTCTTCAATTCTTATTTTCTTTGCTTAATTTATTTATAATATAAAAAATATTATTAGATTGTACCAGAACCGGAGTGTACACAGAACGTTGTTTTTTCCATATAACAATATTTTATTTTAACAGACTGAGATCGGTACGAGAACGAACCGTGACCGGTACTATAGTGTGGTTCGGCCTTAATGCAGAATACATGCTCCCGATACATTCGCATGCAAAACTCGATAGGTAAATAAAATAGCGAAATGCAGCAACGTCTTCTTACATTGGATCATTTGAGCATCTTGGATTGTATTATTATTTTGTTCAAGTTTATCCATCTTTACATTTAAAGATAACAGTTGCCCTAATTTAATAAAACAAAGGGCTTCTAAATTCCATTCAAAGCAATGTAAAGAAAATGGTAAACTATGTATCTTAACCGAAGATTCTTTTCACTAAAACATGTATTTAAAAAATCTTTTGTGTATTAAACGTAGAAATATTTTCACACTTAAATACACATTATAGATATCGTTTTTCTTTTAGCTTCACGCTGTCTCCTGCACATAGCAGGGCAGGCAGAGGGAACTTGGGTAACCTAGTGTTAACACACTCCGCTCTCATTAAGACACTTAAAATAATGAACAATACCAACAACAAAAAATTCCTACAAAGTAAACATTGCTTTGTTATTTACGTTTGATACTTTTGAATCATTTTGAAAGGAAGTAATGACTTTTGTACCAATAATATGAAGTGTATTTTAAAATTGGTCACGTAGGGAATGCCAATTTAGTTTGCCAATGTCAAAGGAATTCTGTATCGCAAGTTTATATGAACTGAATGCGCTAGTAACACTTTGTCTTCTTCCTCGAATCCGAATTTAGGTTAACCTTTTATTGGAAACTCTGTACGTTTCGTTACCTTCGCGAATCCAATAATCATTATAATTATAAATACTTTATTAAAATAATACTTTTAAAATTAATATTAGTCCGATACCTATTATTTGGATACCTTATAATTAATTTTAAAAATATTATTTCTATTATAAGGAGACTTCTCCTTTTGCGTATCTTGATAACCTATCCTCGATCGTTTAGTTCGAAATAATAATTAAAACTTTGATATAAATGAGAGTTTTTTTCTCATTTCTCTTTATCGGACAGCACTTTGCTACTTCACTGTACCAAAAAAAACACACACACTGATATATAAATATATATGTAATAAAAACATAAGAATATTCTTACAAAAATACCGACATTACAACCGTTGCATATTCTTAGCGCTCACATCATTTAATAACTAGTCAGATTAGAAGCTTTGTTTGTAGTCTCATGTGATTCTAAAAGGCAACTTATTAAAAAAATAAATGATATTGACAGACAAACAACAAAATGATCCTATAAGGGTTCCGTCTTTACGTTTTGAGGTACGGAATCCTAAAACCGAAATTAAACAATAGGAATTACTTTGAAATATATATATGTAAAATCTCGTATCATTAATTTTAACATACTGTTACTGTTTTAATCTAAAATAACAATTTCTACGAAACATACGTATTATATCAAAATTAATTTACTTCAAGTAAACAATTACAATTCAAAAATGCTTTCAATAGCGAACTAAAAAGATTTATGAACGTCTTGAGTAAACATTTTTTTAAACAGCCAATAATTTGTTCAAATTTTTACTTTCTTTTTTTAGCTTCACTCTTTATCCACATCACAGAGTAGGCAAAGGGACCCTGGGAATTATAAGTCGCCTGGGAATAGTAGTAGTAGTAGCAATACTCTTGGGGCATTGCGTGTTGAGTAGTGGAACCAGAGCTAGGAAATGAAAATATTAAATATGTAATTGCCCAGAATGGGAATAGAACCTACGACCATTACATTCAATAAGATTTAAGCTTGCCCCTGCGCCACCAAACATGCTTTTTCCAAACGAAATTGACTTTGTACAGCATAATCTAAATGATACGTAGCATTTCGTTTCACAAGATGGTCTTGGGTTCGATGTCCATTTGAGAAAATGAATCATTTAAATTTTTCTTCTCTGGTAAATTATACCTCGGCGTTGAGTTATAAACTTATAACACCCCGGTTTTCGTCAGGGTTAAAAAATGTAACAAAGTCTCTAGGAAATTTTATTTTAAAATAAATGTAGTACTTCTCTCGCGTAGCATGCAAATAAAAATTGAACGTGACAAAACGAGTCCTCCTCGAATAGGGAATCGATTCTTTTTGACTATATTTTCTAAGTGTAAAAATACGGCGATGAGAGAACTCGTCCATATTTAGCCCCAATTCACTTTTTTTAAAATCTCAGTTTTTACTTTCCAACATCCTAAATGACAATTTTGCGCACAAAGTTGATTAAAATATGTATTGTATATAATCAAAAGTCAGAGACGACGAGACGAAAACTTTAATTTTACTAATATACCTAATTGTCTACATAATAAATATTTACTTATTTACTTCGCAGTATGCGCAGTCATTAACATAGTTAGAACTTATAGCCTAACATCTATTGTTAAGCAAGTTCCCGTACCCATAGAAAGTAAATTAATGCATCAGGGCCGGGTGCCGATGAATATGGCCTGCAGATTGGATAAACGGTTCCCAGTTTCATTCAATTTGAACTTCCGCCGTGACATTTTCTCGAAAATGCCGAACCTGGGAAGTTGCCTGTTGTATGTTTTAATAGTCATCTCGACAATATCCTTTCGATTTATAAAACGTTGGTATGATTAAAGTATGAAATCTATTTTTAGGCTATCTATTTTAGGTTAGTGCATTGTCGCATATTCTTCGTTGGTTTGATGTTAATAATCTAATGTTAAATGCTAAAAAAACTAAATGTATTGAGTTTACTTTACAAAATGTTAAAAAACATAACTTTAGTCTACTAATTAAAGGAGAAGCTCTTAATTTGTCGGAATCAGCTATTTTCCTAGGTGTAACTATAGATTCCAAACTCCAGTGGAACGCTCATCTGGAAGCACTTGCAGATAAACTCAGCTCTGCCGCGTTCGCAATTAAAAAAGTAAGACAAATGACGGACGTTGAAACTGCCCGACTAGTCTACTATAGCTATTTTCATAGTATTTTATCTTATGGAATGCTGCTATGGGGCAGTGCTGCAGATATCAATTCAATATTTGTTCTCCAAAAAAGAGCCGTGAGATATATTTATAATCTAAGAGCTCGAGATTCTCTGCGAGATGTTTTCAAAGATGCAGGTATTATTACAGTTGCTTCCCAATTTCTATATTATAACATTCTCTTTGTCCGACAAAATATACATTGTCATAGCAAAAATAGCGACAGTCATACGATAGGAACGAGAAATAAAGATAAGCTTGTTACACCAAGTTTCCGCCTCCAAAAAGTTAGTAAATCCTTTATGGGTCTGAGTATACGTGTATATAATAAAATTCCGCAGTGTATTCTTAGTTTGCCACTACAAAAATTTAAAATATCTGTAAAAAAAATTCTAACAAGTAAAGCGTATTACAC
Source organism: Heliconius nattereri (assembly GCA_013403645.1). Lineage (NCBI taxonomy): Eukaryota > Metazoa > Arthropoda > Insecta > Lepidoptera > Nymphalidae > Heliconius > Heliconius nattereri. The sequence continues at coordinate 666,570 of JAAIXI010000208.1, read as the reverse complement.
TGTTCAAGAATATTTAGAGGATAAACATGTATGGAATTAATGTCTATTGAATGTCATGCAGGATAGCTGCCAGCTAATGTAATAGATTGTACCATTGATTTTGAAAAGAGCAACTGTTGAGTTTCTTGCCGGCTCTTCTCAGCAGAACTGCCTTCCGAACCGGTGGTAGCTTTTTATTCATATGTTCATTCGACGATTCAAAAGTGCTTGTAATAATTGCCTATTTGAATAAAGAATATTTCGAATTTGAATTTGAATTTGAATTAGGCTATATATATAGTATCTATTGTGGCGCAGTGATACGTATGGTGATTGTAGAAGCGACCATTGTGGGTTTGAGCCCCGCTAGGGAGAATAAATTCAACAGGTGTTACGAATTTAGTAATGGCCAATCGAGTTTTTAGTTCACACAATACACTAAATTTGTATTTTTTTGTCCCTTGGATGTTAAAATAAAAATGTAGTAATGTGCCGAGTATTTCGCAAAAGCATTTATATTGAACGTTTCTCGTTTATACGAAAAATAAAAAAAACATTTTAAAATCTCAATATAAATAGGAAACAATAACACTCCTATATTTTACATTAGTCGCAATGTGCTAGACCTGAGTTCCACTGACGACTGTCATTTATGATTAGATAATTAAAAATATTCACATAAACTTATGATTAATATGATTGAATTCTTAATGCATATTAGAAGCGGCCTCTGAATCTGGTGCATCCGAGTCAGGTGCAGCCTCGACCTCCAAAGGCGTGGAAGAACAAAAGGCGACCAGGCCCAAGCATTTGGACCTGCTCCCACCACCTCCTAGGAAAGAAGGGAAACGTGTGACTCAGGTAATTATAATTTTATTTTTGATGGCTATCCTCTTAAGGATAAACATCCCTATTGGAGTAACCGGAGCCTTCAGTATCATTCATTTTGTATTCTCGGAGATGAACCGAGTTTGAATTCTACTTTATTTTGCGGAATATTAAAAAAATCGGCCTGTGTCGAAATGTGCGACATTTGGTTCCAACGGATCCTTTGATTTCATTAATTTAGAAATTTTATGTTTTCTAGATTTTTTTCTATACATTGGCAGACAGACATAACATATTTAATTTCGTTCGTTTCGAATTGATATCCTTATGCATAAGGGACTTGAACAAGATAAAAACAAAGCGATTCTATAAGAGTTTTATTTTGTCTTTTAAGGTACGAAACCCCAAAAAAGAGTAAATTGTCACTAAGTTTTCATTTTCGAGTTACTTATGTATAGATACATATCTACTTACTAAATCTCTAGTCTATGATAATATTCTTGGAATAGGTAAATTTACAGCTTTACACGAGTGATTAACAGTTTTAAACATAAACGGAATTATGAGATGAGTAAATATACAAATTAATTTTATGTTGGTATGTTTTATGTAAGTTGTAAATTCTTATTTTCAACACGGCAATAAACAATAGTTTTAATAGAATATATATATCTTGTTTTCATCGATACTTTTCTTTGACAACATAATGGCACAATTGTGATGAGCCTGGTTTGATTTAGTCAGGCTCTTCACCAGCACATGTCTCATTTTCAATTCTTACCTAAGAAATATTATTAGCTTAGCATATCGTATCTTAACACTAGATTCCTTCTGTAACTTAGTAAGTAAATGTTATAAGACTCAGCGAACCCGTCCCGATTACAGTCAGTTGCTGCGTCAATAAGTTCGGTTCCTATTTGGAGACACATTACCTTGAAAATTGGACGGTTTGCATGAAACGTAGTGTCTTAGCACTATACTCCCTCTGCCTCTGCGTATAACAATTTCTATCAATTTCAAATATTACATATTCTTTCATACAAAAACAGATTACAATCATTTTGCACTTACGCCAAAACGACAATTACTCAAAAGAACGTTTTAAATGTTCCAAATTCTTCGTACACATTAAAAAAATTAACACAAGCATCAATTGCGAAGATAAATTCAATTGTGTATATAACGTTCATTGCATCAACAGTTCAACACATTATATCAATGTTTGATTTACACCGCTCTCTGTTTATAGCGGACGCCGTCTACACCCACTCGGGGCGCCAAAATATTTTTGGTTCAAAAGTAATGGGACGAATATCTTATAACTAGCGGACGCGCGCAGCTTCGCTTGCTTATTTAGGGGTGAATTCTATTAAACTATGAAACATGCGTTCAATGAAATATTTTTAAGAGTCTAAATTTCAAATTTTATAAAAAACCGGTGGCGATTTAAACATTTTTTTCATATAAACTTTCAACCCCTTATTTGCACCCTTAGAGAGGGAATTCTAGAAAACCATGAAACACATGTTAAATTAAATATTTGTAAGAGTCTAAATTTCAAATTTTATAAAAATCGGTACCGATTTATTTTTTTTTCCATACAAACTTTCAACCCCTATTTCACCCCTTTAGGGTTAAAATTTTTCGACATCCCTTCTTAGTGGATGTCCAGATTACAAAAGTAAACATCTGTCCAAATTTCACGTTTCTACGCACAGCGGTTACGGCTGTGCGTGCGTCTTACCTCAGTCAGTGAGGACAAGTCCTTTTATATATATAGATAATTGTTTATTTTTTTCTATTAATGAACTTAGATAATCTAATTGATCTGGGGTTCAATTCTGAAATGATTTGTAAATACTGGATTTAACAGAATGGGTGGAATAATCTTTACTTTTCTTCAACTGCAAGTATATATGATTAACAGCAAAATTGAAAATCAAACACACATATGAAAATACATATATATTCTAAATGTGAGGATATCAATTCTATTCCATATATTTATAAATTAAAAGGAAAGCTAAAATAAATATATTATATAGTGACCTAGTAATAATGAAATCTATTTTTAGTTACCTAATATGTACGTAATCTATATATTGGTACATATTCTATTAAATCAGTTTATAGATAACTCGCGGCGGTGCGGCTATGCCCACTTGAAATATACGAATGTTTATTTAAGTGTATTTAAGAAAAAATCGTCCAAGCGCGAGTCGGACTCGTCAACAGATTTTTCAGACAGAAAACGGATTTTTTTAACACTAGGTTTCCAGATTCCCTCTGCGTACCCAGCTATGTGTGGGATATATGGGTTATCAATCTTTGATTAAGAAACTAATTTGAACGTGTATCGAACGTGTATTGCGAGAGCAATGGATTTCCTTACATAATCCTACTTCGATTGCTTGTTATTTCAAAGGACTTCCAGATATTTAAATATCAGTTCACATTTCTTTTTAATATTGTAGTCTCTTAAATTATAATATTTTTAAACTTTTAACGTAATACTGTATCGCACAGGGTAGGCAGAGGAAACCTAGTGTTAAGACACTCCGTTCCCCATTGAGGCCAATCGTTGCGCAGGGGCACAGTGTGGCCGCAAACGTAACTAGTTGTGGGTTCCATCCCCACTCGGGAAAATTAAATATTTATTTCCATTTCTTTGTTCTGGTGTCGAGGCAAAGCGCGGCGTGGAGTTCCGCCACTCAACACGCAATTCGGCCCCTGGAATTCGGCGGAAAGTGGGGATCGGGGTGGAACACAGGTTCCCTCTGCCTATCCTGTTGTGTGTGTAATACAGCGTGAAGCTGATTTAATTAAATATTTTATTTAATCGTGTGGGGGTTATTTAAGCGTGTGTTAATTTTATTTAATCGTGTGTAAAAATCAATGACTGACAACAAATTAACAGCTCAATTGTTTTTAATAAATTCTTATCAATCTTCTAGATTGAAAAGAAACCCACACCTTTTAACAAACATACAGTTCTATGCCACTAGAACCATCCATGCAAATAAAAATACACTCAGTATCGACATTACAAATAGAATATACAGAATGATCTCTCCACATTGAATCCAAGAAGCGTGCTCATGTTATAAATCAAATCTATAATAATATCATCGACACTGTAATATGACTACAATTTTGTTTGACGTACCAGTGACGCGCGTTGCTAAGGTGCGAAGTGAATGAGGAAGACTTGGGAGTTTCGAGTAATAATTTTTTTTGGATGTATTCCAGTATAAAAGTGGAAAATTTATCGTGACAACAAATTTATTAAAAGTTATTATTAGTTACAGGTTCAAGTTCATAGAGAAAATGTTACATAATATGATTTATTCAGTGATTTTTTAATATTTACATTTTAACATTTTTTTTATCATCATCATCATCAACCAGTCCTCGTCCACTGCTGGGCATAAGCCTCTCCAATGGCACGCCACTGAGTTCGATCTTCAGCTCTTCGCTTCCAGCCGTATTTTTTACACGTTTATAAAAATAGATTCCTGAAAGAAGAATAACACTTTAAATTATTTTAGAAACAGCGTTTTCTCCTGACAAATAATAATTCGAAGCAATTATCTTAAGATAGCGGGGAGGATCTAGCAGGAAAAGCATTAACGAATAGTTTTTACTATTATTAAATTGCCTTTTGCAAACAAAAGTGCTACCAATTTTTTTCACACTGACCCTTACAGTAAGGGGATTATGGGGGTTACAACCCTTAACGTAAAAGTTTATGTGCTCGGTATCTATTGAAGATATGTTTATGAAATTTGAAACGTCTCGACGTATCTCAGAAGTAGGACGGTGCATGAGAAAAGGAAAGTTTAAACACTAGATTTCTTCTGTATGCCACATGTATCAAGCAAAAAAAACGTTACATATTGTTTCATGAATATAATAATAAAATTTATATATAAATAATTATTTCTTTCACATAAAGTGAATTCAAAAGCAATTTTATCTTCCGGTTTAAAAGCATTTCAAGAGAATTCAATGTAAATTCAACAATCACTGAGAGATACTTGCCGTGAGAAACCTTTTACACTGATCAAGAAAGATTGCATAAAACATGTGATCTTAGATATAAATTGAAAAATCTTAAATAGAAAAGAATTATAAATCTTATACTTATTTTAAGCAAATATTCTTGATTCAATTCAGTTGAAATAATTAAACAAAAATTATCAAATTCCGAGATTTTTTATTTTCTTGTTATTTTACCAAAAATTTAAATATTCACATAAATTTATTATGTGGGTACTTAAAAATACAAAATAATACGTTTCTTAAAATAACACTCATATAATAAAAAAAGGTATCTAAGTCATTATGCAAAGTCTCTACCACTATTCCCAAAGAGTAAACTTTAACCTCTTCTTTCCATTTTCAGACGATTAAGAACTTTGAAAACTATCTTGAGTCTGGTCATGGGGTCTTCCTGCTCGAGGAAATGAAATATATAATATTTTCAATTTCTCGTTCTGGTAAAGAGGCAAAGCGCGGCGTTGAGTTGCACCACTCAACGTACTATAACTCACTAATTCAGTGAAAAGTTGAGAACGGAAGTGTCATAATGGAAACCTAGTATCTTAACGCTAAGTTCACAGGTTCCCCCTGCCTACCCTGCTACATGCGGGATACAGCGTGAAACTGAAATAATAAAATTAAATATAATAAATAGTATTTACGATAAAATATTTTATTTAACAACATTCGTCGGTTTACCACTTTACCTTCGAGCCACGTGTAAATCAGTGGATAACCTGATTGTCTCGTGAAACCGGTAAAGTAAATTATCAATAATATATTCGTTTATATTATATATATTTAAAAATAACATTATAAATTAATTTCGTTTTGCTTGCCGACCTGAAATAAAAGAACCGAATACTTAATTTTGAGTACACAGGTATACAAGCACATATCGTCGTCTTACATATGTTACCTACTAACACCACATTAAAACAATTCTCAGGAGAAACTAAAATGTTTTAAAAAAGAACTATGAGTATATATAAGAAAGATGAATGTCGTGGAGATGTGATCTCTTCGTAGGATGTGCGGAGTCAGCTTAGCTGATCGAATCCGCAATGAAGAGATACACAGAATGGCAAGGATGTCATGGTGGGAATGAAGAAGAACGTGCTCAGCTCGTTTGGGCACGTCGAACGAATGAGTGATGAAAGAATGGCAGAAAAGATCTATGATGGAAAAGTGAGCGGTAAGAGAGGTAGGGGGAGACCTTGGTTGACCTTCGAAAACACAGTATAAAAGATACTGGAGGAAGGTCACGTAAAAAGCATGAGGATGTATGAAAAGGAAGACATGTATGAAGAGGTTGATGACAGTGGACGAGGCGAAAGAGGCTCCGCCTCATCATATGTAGAGACTGTAGCGTTTGGCGCTCCGTTCACGCTGACTACCCCACCAGGGATAAAGTGTAAAGCTATGTATGTATGTATGTAGTATATATTAATTATGAGAAGTTTTACACCATCGATGTGCATTATCTACATTACACATTCAAATCATGTATAATAAAAAAAACAAAAAACAACAGTATATTCCATTGTCCAACCGATTTCAAGTAATTGAGTGGTTAAACTTAACGTCTCTCTCTTATAGTGCAGCAGCATATCGTTTAAATGTAAGCACGACGGTTGTGGGCTCGATTCCCCTCGAGGGGATTGAACGGCATGTAGCACGGAGTGTCTTAACACTAAGTTCCCTCTGTCTCTGAAGATATGTGGGATACAGCGTGTAAGTAAACAATAAGAAATATCAAGGACTACTTACTACAGTGATGTTTACTATCGTACAATTACTTTTAGTAAGAAGGTCTTTATAACGCATAAACGAGCGTTAGCAAAGTAACGTATTACGACACTCTTTATTTTAAAAGGTTACACAAAAGTTTTTAATAAGTTGTGTATCCAGATCGGTACGATATGGGTACCTTCAAAAACCGCGTCTATCTCCACCCCAAAAGCCGGCACCGTGCCTGTAGCTCCTCTGGTGTTGCACGGGGTAGTAGGCGGCGGTGATCACCATCAGGTGACCCGAACGCTTGTTTGTCTTGACCTTTTTCCATAAAAAAAAGTAAAATTAAATAGAAATTATGTGGTATCTGACTGTACATGACGTTTAAATTTCTATCTAAGGAAATATTTATATTCAAAATATTTTCCCTACAAAATCGACGTAATGCAGGAGATGTGTGAAAATAAAATAGCATATTTATATACACCATTCCTCGCATTGCTAACGAGACAAAGCGTGGCGTGGAATTCCGTAATACGCGATGCCTCCAGAATTCGGCAGGAAGGTCTTAACACTAGGTTCCCTCTCCCAACGCGAGAGATGCCGGCTAAAGCTATACAAAAATGTCATTCATCATCCATATTAGTCTTATAAATTTATAAAAATATAATTTAAAGTAACGTATTTATATATATATATATATATATATATCTGTTCCGAGGCATCATTTTCCTGTCGACCAAAGATAAAAAATTTGGCAACACAATACAAATCTGAAGACAGCTCATACATTTCCTTGTATTACGAATTAAATCGGTTCTAAAAACATTAAGTAAGTGGCTTATTGAGAATTGCCCAAATCTCAGGTTCCTTATCATCTCTGGCAATAATACATCAACAAACCTACGTCAGAATGATAGTTGTTGAGAAATAAACAGTGATTCATATTCTTGGTACTGCTAGGTCGGATCAAGCTAAGGGTTTTTCGTAATAGTGACTATTATTAAATGGAATCGAATTATATTCTTTTCAAATACAAAAACAAGTATATAGTTACTTATGTGAAAGATTATTGAGGTTATCGCGGCTTCGTTGGTTTGATTCTCATTCGAAGAAAGCTAGTGTTAAGACACTCCGTTCCTCACTTCCTGCCGAATTCTGAAGGCATTGCGTGTTGAGTGGCTGCACTCAACGTCGCCCTTTGCCTCGACACCAGAGCGTAGAAATTGAAACGTAAACGTTAATAAATATTTCACTTCCCCGAGTGGGGATCGAACTCACAACCGTCGCGGTACAGTCACACCCTTGTGCCGCTTTGCCACGACTCGTTTTCTCTAGTTACAAGATAAAGCGCGGTGGTAGTGACCCGCGCCACTAGTGACCTAACTACCCTCTCTCAAACTCAGTTACAGGATAAATAAAGGAAATAAAAGAAACGTCGTAAGCAGATGTTCATCGAATACCAGCTGGTTTCTGCTTGCATTTGAATTTAAACCAATCTGTTTCCGGTCACTGCCTTAAGTATTCCACTATCGGTTACTTCGAAGCTAATCTCCATGACTAGCTATTTAGGGGCTTAAAAACGATACGGTCCACTTGTGTTTGTCCATGAACTTATATTTTAAATGTCAGCTTCACGCTGTATCCCGCTCAAAGCAGGGTAGGCAGAAAGAACCTAGTGTTAAGACATTCCGTTTAATGTATTTTTTTAACCGACTTCTGTAAGAAAAGGAGGTTATCAATTCGACTGTATTTTGTTTTTTCTTTTTATGTTTGTTACCTCATAACTTTTAACTTCCCGAATGGTCCCATTTTTTTTGTCCATGTCTGACAATGGTATCCATGAGAAAATCACATAAGTCTTTAATTTGCATTAGGTATGTGCGCGACAAATAGACGAATAACTCAATGTGGCGCAAACCGATTTTGATGATTCTTTTTTTATTTGAAAGAATACACTTCAAGGATAATTTGGTGAAAGTTTGGTTAGGTTCCGATTATGAAATCCGGTCAAAATTAAGAAAGTTTGTTATTTTTTTGTAAAAACTTGATTATACTGTAATAGTTATAAGCAAAAACTTTTTAAATTGATGTCAGAAATGACATTCCTGATCGTTGCATTTCTTTTCAACCAACCTGAAAAAAGAGGATGTTCTTATTTTCAACCAACTTCAAAAAAGACAGATTCCCGATTCGCCCGAATACTTTTTATGTATGTTCTTGCAATATACCAAAATGTAACTTTGCACAAAAATAATACCTAATTAAATGAAGTTTTACTTAGGACAACCACAGCCACTCGTTGACAACCACTACCACCACCATCACCACTCGTGTAAGAAGCATCATTTTATCATCTGCCCATCACTTAAAAAAAAGCTAATGCTACAACACCCTTACTACAATATCTAATTACTAAGCCTGTTTGTTTTACTTGGCACCGAGGACTTCAAAATTATAACATCTTTGTAAAATTATTTTTCACTTTTTAGCTCGTTGTTAGAAATCGGTTTTTCTTTTTGTTAAAAATTAATTTATAATATTTTTGTAATATATATATTCAATCGTAATAGAGACGTGTGTCAACGTAAACGGTGGTTGTGATTTCGATTCCCAAAAGAAAATAATTATATTTATTTACCATTTCATTTCAACAAGACAAAGAAGAAGAATATATTGACTGATTGGATTAGTTTCACTTTGAATACTCTGCTATACGGAAAGAAAAAGAGAAATGTTAGAGCTAGTTATTATTACACTTAGAGTGAAATGCGATGTTTGTAGTTCTATCCCCATTCAGGGGAAGTATTTTATATATTAAAATGAAGTATGTATTAAATTATCGGAAAACAATTTTAAATAAAAATATTTTTTTATTAATAAAATAATAAATATTTTTATACATGCTTTAATACATTAATAAGAAATTAAACTTTATTAGTAGGAAATTTAAATAACTATTTTTTTCTTTAATGTGTTCAGTCTTTAACTTTAAATTAAATACCAGTAATTAGCTAATATACTTTAAAGTACATTTATGCCTTTTATTTTATACTACGAAGGCTTCTTTTAGCTTTTCCAGTTTCCTATATGACTTTGCGATACTGGAGTTAAGTAGCTCTTAAGATATTTTTTCTATTACTTTACCTAAAAGAATAAGGAATACATATACTTATTTCCAGCCATTTCAGAAACACTGCTAAACGCCTTACTGTGCCTGATTTGTGAAAAACGATCGACAATAACTAAATATGTTGCCAGACGCAGTTCGATTACCACTCAAGGATATGAAATATTAAATATTTCCATTTTCTCATTCTGATGATGAGCAAAAATGCGGCGTTGATTTAGCCACTCAACACGCAATGCGACAGAAATTGGAGAACGAAAGTTTCATAATGACAATAGAGTATTTTAACACTAGATTCCCAGTTCTCTCTGCCTACTTTACTTCGTGCGAGAGATAGCACTACATGCTCTAAAAAAAAAAATATTCTTTCATTAAAGTAACACAAGTATATACTACTTGTGTTACTTTAATACACTCCATGGTGCTACATGCTATCTATGGAAAAAATCTTATATCCTTTTTAGGATGAGTGACCATTATCCTGAAATATATAAGATCCATTTACTCGATGTCAATGAGAATCGTTATCGCATTGACAAATCCGAGAGCCTGTCAATTAAATTGTACCATTGACTAGAAATCTTATTTGATCCTTTGATAAGATTTAGGCCATACTTACCTACTTATTTATTTTTAAATAAAAGTTTTAAGAATTGTTGAGTTTTTAGTTTTGTGATATGAAGATAGTTATATTGGTTTTTTTAAAAAAATATTTCTATGATTTTTTTTTAGATAGCAGATAGCCGGCGGTTATAAAGGCAAACCTAGTCTGATTTTTATTTAATTAAAAAAGTAAAAGATCAATGATCAATCAAGATCAACAAACAGCATTTATAATTATTGTAAATTATATTTTGGTTAAAAAATCATAATATCCTATCCTACAATACTATATACTATCATACTGTCTTACTTATATTATAAATGTGAAAGCTTATGAGGGTGGATATTTCATTCACTTTAATACAAAAACTACTAACTGGACTTAGATGAATCTTTACAGCAATATAGCTTCTACATCAGAATAACACATAGTCTAAAATTTAGTAAAGAATTTGTATAATTCGGCTATAATGTAACAAAAAACTTAAACAGGCGATGCCACGTTAGTTCGCTAATAATAAATACACGAACATTGAAACTTTGTTACAGGCCCCATCAGTGCCAAGCATCAATCTCCCAGATCTACCAGAATGTATCACCAAGGTGGAGGTAGCAGCTGACGACGCCACCACGCCTCTCAGCGCTCAACACCAGTTGCAATTGCTGCGCGAGCGTTTGGAACAGCAGACCCAGCAGACCAGGGCCGCAGTAGCTCAGTTACTGTTGCTCCGTGACCAGCTCGCTGCTGAACAGGCAGCTCGTTGTGAGGCTCAAGTAGGTTTGACTCCACGCTGTAATCGTTAAGTATCGGTAGGCGGGAAGCTTAGAGTCAAGACACTACTTTTTCTATATTATATCAGAGTTCGAATATCATATTGAGTTTTGGAAATCATCTTCGGTCTTTTTTTTATATCAGAGGTAGATAAAAACTGTCTAAATAATAATTTAAGAAGTGATTGTAATAAATGTAGCGTAGTATTAAATGAATGAATATAAAAAGAATATTTTGCACTATTCAGAATGTATTTATCAAAAATAGTTGTTAGCTTATTGCAAGCGTCACATCCAATACTTAATTAATTTTTTATTTCATTTTTCGTTAAAACTGTAAGATATACGTGGAGATGAATATTTTTATATTATAAAGTAAACATATAAATGTCATTAATATATAATAACATCTCGTTCATATCAATAATTAATTGAAGCGTCTCTGCGCTAGAATAGGCTCCATATTTTTATAATAGGCCTATTTCTATTTCTTTTTAATATTTCTTAATCCAATGGTAACTTAAACTATAGTTATATCATTTAGCTTATCAGAAGTTCTGTAAGTGGTGTTTAGCAAGTATATAATAATAATAATAATAATAAAATAGCTTATTTATTCCACAAAAAAAATACATGTTGCTTGCATTACAAAATTTACTTAACTAACTAATACTATTTACATATATTATTTATTTTATTTTTAATGTATATATTTGTATATTTTTATTTGTTAATTGTGTTTGTTTTTAATTCCTTATTATTATTATTTCTTTCTGTTTTAATTATTATATTATTATTTAGCAAGTAACAGTACCTACATAGTTGTAGATGTCAATTACAGTGAAGCTCGCAAAGCTAAATCCAGTCTGTATTTCAGTTTGTTTATTTACCTAATGAGTTAACTGGCAGTGTAAATTTTAACTAGATTATTTTTACATATTTATTATTATTATGAATATATTGAGGCCAGTCGTGGTATGTGTGCCCACTCACACACACAAATTGTGCTGCAAAATCGACTAGTTGTGGATTCAATCCCCACTCGAGGAAAGGAAATATTTGTTTAAATTTATATTTTCGTTTCTTCGCTCTGGTGTCGAGGCAAAGCGAGGTGTTGAGTTTTGCCACTGAACATCCAACAATTATCTGAAAATTTGAGCGGAAAGTGAGGAACGGAGTGTCTAAAACACTCTGTAACCTCTGCCTCTAAGTTACAATATAAATCTAAACGGATTTATTTCGTATAAAAATGACAAATGCGTATGGTAAGCGACAGAATTAATAATAATATTAGGCTACGCCCGAACATTAAAGGCAACTGCTACCCTGCGTGACAGTTTTACTGATTTCTATTGAAAATAAACTTCTATCGTTACATAAAACTTTAATTGCTCTTCGTATATTTTTTTTATTTTCCTCATAAGGATAATCTTTATTTCCAAAAATAATTGGTATTAAGTCAACTATGATTGAATAGCAGAGAACTATAGTATTTAACTATAGAATTTTTACTTACAAAAAAAATTATTAAAAGAAAAAATAAAAATGCCTTTATATAAAAATATTCGTTGAAAACATAAATAATGGCCTCTGGAAAATATATCTAGATACACCGACCTTGCAAGTTTTCTATTTGCACCGCAATAAATTAGAAAATTGTTAAAATATCCGTTTATCGTCTATTTTCAATTTAAATTTAGGATGGAGAATAAAAAAATATGCACATTACTTCTATATTCTGTAATTTAATATACAATGAAAATCTTTCCAGGCTCGCACTCACCAGCTGTTGGTGCACAATAAAGAACTACTCGAGCATATTGCGGCTCTCGTCGCTCATTTGCAAGAGAAGGAGAAAGGAAACAGCCGCCCTATAAGCGCTCAGCAACTGACACTATTGCCTCAGGTGCGTTTAACAAAAATATAACACTCATTTCCAAATGTCATGTGTAGACTATAGTCCTATATTAATAGTTAAATGAAAAAACGGTTTTTTCAAAGATTTCCTTCAATTTAGAAAAAATAGCGTACACTTGACGCTTGGAAATGATAATATTTTTTTAATTATTTTTAAAAGCAAGTTACGCTTAATTGCTCGATGAATTGAAATGATAAACTGCTTACATGTATAAACGTATTTCATTTTCTTAAGCTTCTAATATTTTTCAGTTGCATATAATGGCACATACGCTATACGGCTTTAAATGCCACATAATTATATTGATTGTCTTTATTGGAAATAATTGACTTGTTGATTTTCAAGTAAAGGTGATTTCTTTATTACACTTTTTTAAAAGTTTAAAAGCTAAAAAGTTTATAAATTTTAACTTTTTCTCTAAACGCTTGAATGACATGATTTTTTTTTGTTTCCGTTACTAATTAAAACTAATATTATTTTGGGTTTGTATTGCTAGTAAATAAAATATAATAAATTTTAGTCGTATATTGGAAATAAATCAATAAAAGCGCTGCTATTTTATTACACAAAAACTAATTAGCTAACTTCGGAAATACTTATTACCATTTTCCTAGATGAAAAAGTGTCTTAGTTTATTTGCATAAACTAAAAGCATGTTAATATAAATATAGCTTATCATTTTGTAGACGGAAGACCAATTAATAAAAAAAAAATGGAAAAAGCAAAATTAACGGTTGACTTTTCGAGTTTAATTACAATGTGTGTGCAAAACTGCGATTTTTTTCCTGTTATTTGTTTATGTGTTTGCTTTTTAATATTATCGTTTTTATTTCATTACTTTTTTAATAAGACTGTATGTAAAACTTATTCAATGTCTCTACAATTCTAGCGATCATTTTTATAATTATTTTTCTATTATATTTCTAAGTTATCCTAAAAGTACTAATGATAACGCCCCTTAGTTTAATTTATTTTAATATATGAAGTCATTTCAAACTATGAAAAGATCGCTATGTAATGTGTAGTTTGTGTAGTGTATGGTTTGTGTGTAGCATGGTTTATGTGTTAGATATAAACAAATTGGCTGGTGTACATGGGAATGTGTTTAAATTTATGTATGTAGCAGTTGCTTAATCGTATCTATCTGTTAAAAAACAGTGGTATTCCATTTACGCCAGCTATTTTTTAAGTGTTGTCGTAGCTTTACTTTGGATCAAATCAATATATGGAAATATAATATACGTTACATACAGACTAAAACTGGAGGCAGCGATGGTGGGAAATCTGACAACAGCGCTACCTGTAATGGAAACTGTCAATCCTTCAATAGCGACGATCTTATAAATTTTATCACTCAAAACAACAAAATGACACAGAACGTTGAAAACAATAACGTGAACACATCGCCCTTCAGCCTATCACCTCCGGACAATCCAAGTGGAGCCAGTTCTCCACCAAACTTTGAAAGCATGACCAATGATCAGATTCAAAATTACTTGATTTCCAAATTTCAAAATATGGGATTCACTAATGGAGAAGTGAAAGTAAATAATAACAAGCAGTTCTACCAAAATCGCAACGCTTTTCCGCATATCCCACCTATAAATAGCCATTTTAGCAACTCTGATCTTATCAACTTGCTAAACGATCAAGTCTACCAAGGCAAAATTGGATCCAGTAATGATTTTGGAGCTCTCGCTCAAGCTATGAGCATTGGTCAATCACAGAATTCCTTATATAGCACCAGCCAAGCAACAACTTCTAAAGATTCTTCTCCAGATGAAGGGAGCTCAGATTCTAGTATACCATTCATAATGCCTCTGTCGCATAATGGAACTTTAGCTGCAACTGGCAATGATGGGCGTGTGAGACTGATCGTACCGATCAGCCCATCCGAGAGCGCTTCTGAGGTAGTTGAACTATCTAAAGGCGAGGTGGAAGCCAAGAGCAATGTGGGGACTACTTTAAAAGTACCAGGAGTAGATTCTCTGGCCCCAGGGGCCCCGATTACACGTTCTACCAGCGAGAAAGTTCCAAATCGGAGCGAAATGATGACAGCCCTACGATCTCAATGGACAAGGCACACCACCAAGTAAATTATATATTTGTTTAAATTTATTTTTAAGTTATTTTGAGTCCAGTTACCTAAGTCATTTAAGTTTATGTTAATTTAAGTTTATTATGTAATTTTGGTTTCTTGTTCGCGGTTCTATTATTATAATGTTAGTAAGACTTGAGACTATAAAGTGCCAAATTGAAACCACCTTGATTGATGGTTGTAGGATAGATTTTAACCTAATTTACATATCAAATATAATCTAGTCCAAAATGTTCATTTTTGATTGCGTTTGAATCCATTACATATCTTTTCGTCATATCCACATAAAATATTATTACTTTTTTATTATGGAGCATTATTGAAACTAAATTGTTATTTATATTTATGAAGCTATAAAATGTATGTTGATACAATGATTGTTTTAGAGTTATAAATTTATTCCTATGAGTTAAAACAAATATTTTTATCATAATGCAGCCATAAATAAGAATCATCAACAAAAACATATTAATGAAAGAAAAAAAAATATCTTGTTCATTATTTTTATATTAGGTTTTAGGGTTTTGGAATTTAACAAATTAAAATAAGTCCATCATCACAGATTTTATCTGAGGTACCAAAGTTGGAGGAACTGTGTACTATTCCTAATCATAATGTGACATACGATCTTACCAACTTTTTATCTGTATGTATAAGCGATGTTTAATCGCCATAGAAGATATTTATGTGTTAGAAAATAGTCATAATTATTAAATGTACCTACCCCTACTTGTATTTAGGGGCACATTTAAAAATGTGTCGAAATTTGATAAAATTATACAACCTAAACTTTGGACTAAAATAAATATTTTAGATGCTATACATATTATACTCTACGTCAACTATTCCCGAGCTTTAGTAAAACATCTGCATATCTTTATACATCTTGGATCCTTCGAATGGTAGAAAATATTTAACCAATATCGGTGTATAGTTTTGGTGTTCATATTTTAAATATCAATCTAAATATTCAATCATAGTTCAGTAGTTAATGATATTATAGAAATAAATTTTGATGTTACGAGGATCTAAGTAATATTAAAGGTAAGCTCAAATCTGCTAAAAAGATACGGGAGAAATAAAAGACTGTGATGCTTAGCTTGGGCGTAAAGCTTGTTTGAAATTCGAGGGTCTAGTTCCATGATGCTAATAATATATATACATATATATAGGGCGATCATTGAACGTGTAAAAATATTTTTTAGATGAAAAGAGATAAATTGATTTGTAATGGATTGATTTGAGCTACCCTTCAATAATAGTTTTAGAACGATGTTGAGCTCAAGTAGGGGAAATAATTGATTGACACAGCCGTGTAAAAGTATGCCACCGATAAAAAGTGTTTAAAGTTTGGAAAAGTGTTTAAAATCATAGCCGTTTGTTTATTAAATTGTTTTTATATTTGACAGATATGTTGAACTTTGTAAATTTTAGTTCTTTTCTTAAAGGCTAAATGTAATATTTAAAATTTAAATTTTTATCCGTTCATGAGGCCGTCGCGGGTTCGATCCCCACTCGAGGAAGTGAATATCATAAATATATATTTACCTTTATATTTCCATTTCTTTGCTCTGGTGTTGCAAAGCTAAAGAGAAAGCTATAAATCTTTGCAAACCCAGCGTTGAGTTTTGCCACTCAACACGCAATGCCTCCAGAATTCGGCAGAAAGTGGGGAACGGAGTGCCTTAGCACTAGGTTCCCTCTGCCTATCCTGCTACGTGCAGGATACAGCGTGAAGCTGATACTTACATGAGAATCTTACTTGAGTGATAGTAATCGTGGTTATTGAAAAATCACTTGAGATGAGCATCGGATTTAACAAGTATATCAATAATTAATAGAATGTGCAGTAAAGTAAGAATTGTTTTTTTTATTTTCTATGTATATGTTTAATAAAATAATTTTGCTTAAGAGTTATCTTAAAAAAGTATATGCTTTATTGTTTAATGATTATTAAAATTCACAAATGCGAAAGGATGGCGCTTTATTTACTGTTGGAACTTAAGCAGCGATCTATATTTTACTGTCACATACATATTTTTTTATTTACTCTATATGTATACTATTAACAATTTAGCCTGAGATAATATATTATTGTAATTTATTTATTGGTACCTTGTACACTTACGATATTATTAAAAAAATCCGTTTATTAAGCAAGTCTATTCAATATTACATATAAAATTTTAATGATCTCAATGTTCTGTCATCTCGATGTATTTATAAATAATGGATTATACATGTTATAGTCGATTCAGCAAACACATAAATAAATGGATTTCGGAAAATTAAATAAAATTAGACATTTCATTAATGTGGTTACTTCATTTATCTCCCGTTTATTTATCCCATATTTGAAGCATTTATACATACATAAAATTATTAAATTTTCGCTTGGCTACATGTTATTACTGTGCAGATCATTTTTCATACTTTTACAATTAAAAATAAACAAAATATTACTTTTCAATTTGGAATCTGTCATTTTTATACGATTGTTCATTGTGTTTTTTTATAACATTATTTATGGCAAGGCTAAGTACTCTAAATATTGACGCCCCGATAAATTCTTTAAAAAACTGTGCTACGAATTTTAATGGTAAAAGTCAAAAATAAATAAGTCTAGCCTGACCAGTAGGTCAGGTATTTAGTAAAATACCTAATGCTGAAAGGAAAAATCATATCGAATCTAATTCGAAATGCCATCGCCAATTCATGGTAACAAATTCCAAAATTTAATAGTTAGTCCTAACATTTATCTCGATATACGGGTCTTAACAACGTTTTTTAATTAGTAGTAGATATTCTATTCTAGCATGATACGATTGTAAGCACGTTGGTTGCGGGTTCATTTCCCCACTCCCGCTACCTACTTACTAAGCGTGATAAAATTAAAAAATCTTTTATAAAAAAAAATTGTTTTATATTCCATTTATCCCGTTTGTCATTTAGATAAGTTTCGAGTAATGACCGACAAGAGTAAAAGCTTTCCACAGGCGGCCTACTCATGTTGAATCTCTTATAAATGACAGGTTTCGGGCGGACTTTTAATCGAGGGGCGTCGCGTGAATAATTAATAAAATGTCTGAAATTTTCTTTTAAGTCACAAATTCCCTTACTTACTTATTATAACACTTGTGAAGTTTTTTTTTTCCTTTATCGTACGTTTGTGAATAGAAGTTTCGTTCTTTCATTCTTAATTATATGAAATAAGGTTAAGTTTGGTATTCATTGCACACTGTTGCAAGTTTCATAGTTAAATGCCACAAAATAACCTTCTAATTTACGTCTTTCTTATGGAATTATATTATAATTGTTTAGAAAATAAGGTTAAATAAGTAATAATGTTAAAAAAAATCTTGTATTCGATTCCCATATGAAGTAAATTTATATTTTAAGTAAATTAATTATTACTTTTGGTAATATTTTAGAATGAAAAATTTATTCAATCAATCGATGAGCTTTACCCATTTCCCGCATATAACGCAAAGAAAAACCTAGTGTTAAGACACTCAATTAATTTATTTCATACTTTTAAATATTAATAACTATAACACGTTCTAAATACGTTACACGCATCCTTAATTCAAGAACCCCTTTGGTCCTTGAATGCATAATTCTATTTATACTTACCCTACATATTTAAAATGAATACTTCATATTATAAAAATAGTAAAATTACATTTATACTGTAATACTTGATTGATTAGGACGGTACTTATCCTAATATGGGTAACTTAGTTAAACTTATTCCTTACTATTTTCTTAAATGAAACTTAATTATTAGGAACATAATAGTAGTAATAGTATCGATGCCAGTCGTGGCGCAGCAGCTGTGAACGTGACAGGTCGTGGGTTCGATCCCACTCGGTGAAATGAAATATTCAATATTTTCATATCTTCACTCTGGTGTCGGAGCAAAGCGCGGCGTTTAGTTCCGCCACTCGACATGCAACGCCTCTACAATTCGGCGGCATCAACGGCAAAAACGCCATCTTAAAATAAAGATCAGACTTGAGAGCAGTTTATTAATAAGAGCCCGATATGACACTTCTAACAGAACGATTTAACTCTGACTGCAAGTACAATGGGTTGTATATCCAAATAAATAACCCCTTCCTCTATAAATTTCTTATACAACACAAAACAAATCTAACCATTAGTTCCTGAGATTAGTGCTCTTTACTAAAGAAACTTTTCAGTTTTGTTATATTACAATCATAAATATAGTATTACTTTAACACCTGACTACACGCCTCGCCTCTGAATGTTGACATTCACATAAGCTCCATACACAAACCTTTGAGGATCTCAGCCAACTGAACCGAAGTGGCCTCTACCGTCGTTTGCATATCAAATGAGTCCTGAAATGACTGTGAACAATGAATGGCTCCGCTCGGAAGAATGAATTGGTTCAGGTCTGTAAAATACACATTGCGGGCGGAAAGCGGAGAGCAGTGTCTTAAGACTTCGCTCTATCTTGCTATGTTAGGATGGAGCTTGAAAATAATTTTATTTTCGAATAAATTCTAAAACATCTGTGTGAAAATCGAACGAAATTCACTTTATTGGTAAATCGTAGTAGTATGCTAGGTTTATAGGTAGCATTCGAAAGAAATTATATTTTGATTAATTTGATGAGAAATAAAACACACACACACAAATGCAAAGTTCCGCTTAGGCCTCACGGATTGTACGCTATGGCATTACGCTTAATATTCATAAAACAATACTTATTGAATTTTCTTACACATTCTAAGCTTGACAATTGAGTATAATTACGTTTTTTTTTATTTATCGTATAATAACATCACTAATGCCGTTTGTTATATTTATAATTAATTTGTTTTTATTTCTTACTAATAAGTTATTATTTTTTGTTTCCATTTTTTTTATCCAGCTGTCTTCGAGTGCAAAGATCGATCGATGGTTCTCGCTGTTACCGGCCGCACCTACTCTATCCCGACCTGAAAGTGGCTTTATATCTGGTGTAGAAGAAACAGACAATGCTCTGGCTGAAGCAAGAAGCCTTTTACTTCAACTAGGAGTTAAGAAGAAACGCAGGCTTCTACCACGCTTTGGTAGGAGAAAAGTATTAGTAAATAAACACACTTTGCTATAATATTTGAGAATCAACAGCGATGTTTGAATTCATTTTGAACTTACATATATTGTATTATCTACCTTGTATAATCGTAATGTACAAGGACCTTGTATAAGTAATGTGCTAAATAAAAAAATATTAATTGTTTATTATTGAACGTCAACATATAACGGGTATATATCATCCTCATGGAATATACTTTCGGCTCAGATGAAAGTTTTGGTAGGAAAAGCAAAATTAACTAGAAAGTCTGAGTTAATTTATATATAAACAAAACATTCATAACATTTACCAGTACATACGATTCATGGTGGTACGAGTATATTAATAGGGATATAAACTAACTTCGACACAAATATCATTTGATATTCTTTTTCTTTTAAATTGATAATGTGAAAATTATTCAAATAGACTTTGCCACGCAATATTGAACGTCGAATAAACTTTAAGCTACTGCCTCGAAAAACAAAAGAGACTCAAAAATAACTATTTTCAAATATAAAAAATCGATTCTAATATGCAGTACCATCTCGCATTTTAGTTATTTTAAATCGACACATTTAATCATCCGAGTATTTTAGAATATAATAATGATTAATTGAATTTTTAACGCTTTATTTATATGTAAATAAAGCGTTATTACGCTCTATTTACATATAAAACTATTGAAATTAGAGATCAATCAATCATGAGAAGATCCTTGCGTATAATAAATACAAACTTTCCCAAGAATTTCCCACAAGTGCCTTATAATGCTGTCATTTGTAGATTATTTGAGTATTTTTAGATACGTAACAATACACTCCTGCCTTTCAAATCTTCATTTATTCATATGCCTTCTAACAATAAACTAACCTAATTACATGTAACTACGAGTATGACTATTTATGTATCGATGCAAATTTCCCCAGCTTATACCGTTATATTAGAACCAAATGAAAGCGCGATCTAAAATCATTCATTCATATTGCTACCAAGTTTTATATTTTAAGGCCTTTCCAACAAAGGGGAAATAGGATCCAACGACGATTGTGGGTTCGAACCCACACAGGAATGGCTATATTTAAAATACTAATTTCATTTCCCAGTTTTAGTTGATATGAATGAGTTAATAAAGTTGTTCCTTCTACCTGTCCTACGAAGCAATAAAAGCGAAGCTGCAAATAATCTATTTTCTTTTCTATCTTTTTATTATCCAATTGTCTCTCCTATTGGATTGTGATACCATATGCTAAGTAGACTCCTTACCCTTAAATTTCTTTATTATAACATATTCTGTTTTTTTTTATATTTTACGTTCTAGTTATCAAAAATAATACGATATTTAACAGTTGACTAAATAATGTTATAATTAATGCTTATAGTGCAGTTACATTTTATTAGATAGTATAGTCTAACAGATATTTCATAAATAATTTTTTTAACGCCGCGCTGTATCCCGCACATAACAGACGTTAAGACCCTTCATTTACATTAGGACGCTTTCGTTACTCTGCCGCGTGCTGCCTGGTTACCAGAAATGATGATATTAAATATATAAAATCTAAGAAACTTAGATAATTGCTGATACATATATATATATATTTATTAAAAACAACTAATACCTTACAAAAATCGAATAACACTAATTATAAGACATAATTTTCTATTTAAATCCCTTTCATTTTACATGGTTCGTGAGCTTTTGTATGAAATGACTTCTAGCATCGCTGAGTACTTATAGTGCAATTCCGGCTTATCTAAGTTAATACAACTATGTTAATCTTAATTATAAACATTATTAGGCTTGAATTTTTTGATTTAATTAATTAAAATTTGTGTTTCTAGTATTTTATAAGATGGCTAATTGAACAAGGCTATATATTTATGGGTTAAGAATTATTGAATTAATGGATCTATTTTAATCTGGTATTAGCTACATATGATGATAGGATCCATAGTATTATATTTTTTACCCTTTTGCATCTTGCTATTATTTTTCTATAGAACAAAATCATTGATTTGAAATAAAGTTCACCCTAGACTGGATTCACCGTGCACTCCTTGCATACTGGTGCGTGCGTAGTGCTGCAAATTGCAGGTATAGATTTCCAAGTGCCCCTTATGACCTACACCTCACCCCTCCACTATCCGAGCTCCTCTCTCGACAGACACTTAAATTATTTTTTTTTTTTTTTTTCATTTATTTATGTACCACACAAGAAAGAAAGTACAGAAAACTTATAACTACAGAAAAAATGTGTACAATGGATCTCTAATAGAGATGGACTTATCTCTAATAGAGATCTCTACCAGAAACCCTTGAATGTAGGAGATGTTAAAAGAAATGATATTAGATTTTCTATTAGAGTTGCCTTTGAAATATGTACTTTAACTGACAATATTCCTAGAAAAATGTAATATAAAGGCAATGTTGAATCATTCATTATTATATATTGCATTAATAATTCACCCAATCCTTTCGTTTTTCTTTATAATACATATTTTTTTGAAAGTAAAGTACAAATTCATTACAACATCCTTATCTAATAATAAAAATAGCTTAATCGTGAGATAAGTGAGGTAAATGCATTTTTAGGGTTAATTACGTATCTTAGTTTAAAATTAAGATGTATGGCATACAGCGACCAAATAATTAAAACATAATCTATTATTTAGATTGTCTTCAATAACCCAATTTGGTATACCTAAAGCTGCGTTGTGATTGTTTCATTTGAGTCACGCTTACTACATTTAAATAATGTAAACAATATAAATAAAAGGAAAAGATAAAAAACTAGAAGATTTAATGAAATTTACAATACATAATGTATTGAAGTTAGAGTGTAGATTTTTTTTGGATTTTTATTTTAAGTATATGGCTAACAAAATTAGAGATAGTCTTCAGTTAATATTATAAATTTAACATTTCTATAAGAATAGTGCCATATAAATATATCTCAATAAAAATGAAACGGTGCTGACATTTCCGTAAAATGAGTTATCCAAGTATTAACCGACTTAGTAGAGATGGTTATAACAACCCAATACCTCATTAATGATACAATAATTTTGAAAAATACCATATTATATAATTTTAGTGGGACAGGAACAAAATGTATGTAGTATTATAAATTTCTTAAACACTCTAAGAATTTGCTACTATTATTGATATTTCCTCGGATCTCAATATAGCTAAGATTAACATGACATAAGATGCGAATTGTTGACACATTCCATAAATTTTATTGCACTTTACCTTATATCATAGTAATTTAAACAATTAAGGATATTGTCTCTTTAATTTTAGTTAAAATAACAATATTTTTGAATTAGATTTACTAAAATATAATTGAACTTGATGTACCAGAATTAATAAAAACGATCCAGCTACTCATACAACATATTTATAGAGAAAAATATATTTTAAGTTGCTAGTGTTTTAAAAAGAGTGATTGCATGAATCGACTGATTATTATACAAATATTTTGTATTCTTCTTTATTATCTATGATAAGAGCTTAATGATATATAAATATATTAATTTGGAAATAAAATTTTGGTTTTTTTTAGCCCTCTATATAATATAGCTTCACGAGTTTTCCCGCACAACAGGTAAGGCTGACGAATCCTAAGGTCAAGACACTCTATTCTCCATTCTGTCCTAATTCGAGGCATTACGTGTTGAGAAATGAAACATAACGTAGTGCTGTCTTATTCATTGAAAATTGAACTTACAATTATCGGAAGAAAAAAATTAAGTAAGGAATGGTTATGTATGTACGAATAAGCTATGGCATACTCCCAAAACAACCCACATGGTTAGCAAACTTTTTTCCATTTCTATTTGTCCGTCTGTTTGCCATCAAAAATATAAATTTTCTTTCGTATAAACAACAGTAAACATTAATCCTCTTAATAACAAGAGGATTAATGCTTGTGAGGTTTTGTCAGACTTTTTCTTAGATACAATCAATATTGAATTCAATTTATACAATTATCTTAACATGGAAATGTCCATTGGATAATTGATACAATTTGGACTTGTTTGTCACAGGTCAAGCGACTACAAGGTGACTACACTTTAAGTCAACCAAAATTGTCATATAATTTTAAGAAAAGAAACATTCTGTAAATATTCCGTTCATAATTGTAACACACTCCTAGAGTGTGTTACAATTAAATTCAAGTCGTTCAGAAATTCTAGTTTTCAATTACAGTTTCCCAAAACGGAGAACAAATTTCATCCACAATTTTCGACATTCAATTTGAAAGTTTTATTTTCTGAACAAGACGCAGTTGAAAAGTCATTTGCCACATGTCCAGTTTCGACGTTGGTTTGGTTCCTGAACTGTAGAAATGAAATTTTGAGATTCTTTAAAGTATTGATCAACTTTGTTTGTACTGAAATCCGATTCATTTAATCTGTTAAGTGAAAACAGAGACTCTTTTTACTTGCATACCATAAATAATATAAGAAACTAAAAATATCTTATATTGCTATGTGAATGTTGTTATTACTAAAAAAAAATTTAAAATAATATTTACAACTATAAGCCGTCCTTTTATTAATAATTGTGTAGGTAGAGCAGGACAAACGACACCAAAATTATTCATATGACGATTCTAAATAAAGCAATGACGAATACTCGTAGGCAAAAAAACGTATATGTTTCACAAGTTTTTTTTAACTTCAAGCTAGTGTTAAGACACTCCGCTCCCCATTTTCCGTCATATCCAGGAGGCGTTGCGTGTTGAGTGGCGGAACTTAACGCCAGACGCCTTAACGTCGGCTCGACACCAGAGCGAAGAAATGGAAATATTAAATACTAGCAGACCCGCGCAATTCTTTTTTTTTAATATGTATTCTGCTATTCGGGACACCATGTCAGCTAGTAAGATAAAAAAAATAAAGAAAGTTTATAATTTAACAATTATATAATGCCAAAAAAAACTTAAATCACTTTAAATTCTTATAATATTCATTAAAACGACAATAAAAATAACAATTTCTTATCTTATTATGATACCTACTTTATTTCATATACATATTTTATTTCATTTTTACTTATCCTAAATTCAGTTTCATTTTCATTGTAGTACTTTATGGTACGCGTTATTTTTTGTTTGGTTATCTGGCGCGTAAACAAACAGAGCAGATGGTTTTCCAACACGGGAACAGGCAACATACAACAGACCATGCGAGAAACATTAGTTTTCTATATTAATACCACAAACACTTAATAACTGCCCCTGGGATTTGTTTATAGTCATTGCGAAAGCAAGCCGTACTGGAAACTGTAGTCTTTAAAGCTCGAATGGTATGTCAGTCGAAATCATTGGGATGCGGGGTATCAAAACATCTTCTCCTTTATACTTTCCTTTGAATATGATTGTTTCTATTATGTTATTAATTTTTTTTTGTTGGTTGGTTGATATTTCGCAACATTATAGTGAGTTTAAAAATTCCGGTGGATAGTTTACCACATCACCCTATTTAGTTGCCGTATCAACTGATGATAATATGTCCTCATTACGCCAGGAATGCCATCTTGGAAATTGAAATTTAATTAATTTACATCAGTGTGTTTGGCAGCCAGTAAAGCTCTTTCGCTCAACCAATCATGGAATAAATAATTTTCAGCAACATTCGGAAACACTTTATGAATGAGTTCATCTTTTGATTACGTTAACTGACAAAAACGATCAGGAAAAGGTGATGCGCCAGTCAGCGCATCTATAGGAAATTTGCCATTACCAATATCAATGAGTTGTTTAGAGATTGACAGATCTCCAGATTGATCATTTTGCAACATGACACGCATATTCTTGCTTAAATGTAATACCTTGACATTTATGTTTAAAGTCCTCCAAATTGTGGAAATAATAAACATAAATTCAGTTCATCAGCTTGCGTTGACCACGGAACCACTGGCAATTTTGGCGAAAATCTCCTGATAATAAAATCATTACGCCGCTAAATTGATTTTTGGTGGTTCCGTACTTCTTTAATAGTTCTATCTAAATTCAACTGTCAAATCAAATTAAAGTGATATAGTAGATAACAGAGCATATCATAAACAATATATTTCAATTACCTGTAATGACATTTATCATCTAGATTGGGAAATCATCAAAAGATGGCTATCTTCACCTTGCCAAAATATAATTGTCAGTGCATCGTATGAGCGATGTGTTTCCTTAATACGTTGTAATTGATTATTTCTACATTGTATTATATATTCATATGACTCCAAATTTTCTCCAATTACAACAGCTGCATCGATAGTAGGTACATTAAAACATTGCATGTTTTTAAAATATAATTAGTTAATTGTATTCGTGAAATAAATTTTGTAATTCTGCAACTATTGACCTTTTCACTGAATTGTTATGTGCACAACGTAGGTTGATTTCATGTGGAGAATTTCTCATTTAATAAATTTGCTAAAACTTGTAGTCACTATCTGGCACTGGTAACAAAAAACTTGCTCTATGATGTATTTGACTTTGTATCTGTTGAGGGAAAAATGTATTGTAAAAATGCGTATGGGCTATAATAGTTATGATATATGTAATATTCTTTAAGAAGTGTATAGAGTATGCTCCTATTCGTAAAACCAATGAGTACAATGGTCCTGGAGATGGAAGTTACGGTATCAATTTCACCTTTTCATTGGCGCAACACAATCCATTGGTTTTATTTTACAATAACCTTACAATATTGACTGAGTTCACAGGTCCAATAGCAACACAGCTGTAGGCACTGCTGGCATTAATTGATATATCGTAACAAAAAGCAGCTCGATTCAAACTTGCACTGTTATCAGAGAACTGTCATGCTTCACGGGTCTGTTTCAATCTAACTTTTTCACGTTCATTGCTATTTTTGCCTAAATTTATCCACCGCCTTACAGAAAGCATAATTATTAAGTCACAAATACACAACACTTTATTAATATTATAGAAATTTATGGCTTTAAGATTTAATAATATAGATGCACAAAGAGACGTTTACATTTCAAGTGACATTTTGCCACAGAAATATCGACAAATATTGACATTAATAGGCTGAGATCCCAGGGACCTACATCATTTTAGCAAAGCTGAAATTTTGAGGATCGATAGTCTAATATGTAGTTCAGACTGTATGCATACTCTCTAACTTAAAAAACCTTTCAGAGATAGTGCCAACTTAAAGCACACGTCCAGCTGCGTTAAAGTAGAAATTCTCGTTTTTATATATATGTTTTAAAGTTAAAAAATATATATTTATTATTATCAGACTCTTCATGAGGGCCTGTACTCTTGCCAGACATACTAAAGGTTGTTATAAAATTGGGGCAAATTACATTAAACTATCAATCTTTAAAGTTCATTCAAATATATTTTTTACGGACAATTTCAAGACCCCTCATAAGCAACCAGACCAATCCGATGGCTTCATCATCTTCTCAGAAAGAGATATACCATTATTTTTCGTTACCTCTGAAAGAATCCCATTTTCATGTTAGTGAGTACGCATACTGTCTTAACTACGTGTAAGACTAATAGTCTGCAAAATTTCACCTTTGCCAAAATGACGTCGGTCTGGCAGCTCTGGGATCTTGGACTATAATATTTATACGATACTAACGTCACTCAATTGTTTTTCCTTCCAGGAATCCAGCTACTAATATTTAAACTTTATAGTAGGGTGTTTTATAGTCCAAATTGACTTTTAAGTAGATATTAATACGAATCTTTTATATGGTAATATAGAAAAATTATCAAGGTTATCAAGTACGTAATAATAAAAAACTTCACGATGACTACGAAGTAGTACCAAAAATAAATGTATAATATTCCTACAAATGATACACAATGCCGAACATTGAATAAAGCTTTAGAAATATTATTTTATGAATATTTTCCATGTTGTATATCTTGAAAGATCTTCAAGGAAATTCCAAGCTGATCTGGCGGACATATAAGAAGTCTCTTCTTTTGAAGATTCAGAATTATTTTGAAAGGGCTGAAGAAAGAAAATAAAATGCACACAGGTAGGTAGCTGTTAAAACCTACTACTTATAATTCTTGTACGTTTTGAAACACATTTTTGTAAACTATTGTATTAATTCAGCTTCAAGCTCTATCCCGCACACAGCAGGGTAGGCAGAGGGAACCTAGTGCTACAACACTCCGTTTCCCACTTTCTGCTGACTTCTTCTTGTATGCAAAAAATGAATATTAGTTTCCACACTTGAGTTTTTTGTTTCCACCAATATTCAATTGAACCAATAAAAATGATGAATTGCCCTGATTTTTTAAATAAACGCTTAGACTGGATTCATAAAAGGTATTATATAAAATGTAGTCCATCGATCACCCTTGTCAAATAGTATAACGTTGTTCGAACGAAATTGCCATCTAATCCGTTTTGAAGGCGAAGTCTGATACAATTTACGAAAAGTTGAACTGGATTTATATTTGATTTCCTTTAAAATGTTATTTCCTTTAAAGTTGACATTTTTGTGATTGTTTTGTGAAGGATAATAAATATAATATAGAAGAACAATATATTATGAGATTGTATCTGCCAATAAAGTGTGACTGTAAACCGACTGGTCGTGAGTTCGATCCCTTTATTTTAAATTTATATTTCCATACCTTCGCTCTGGTGTGCAGAATTCGGCCATCACCGATTGTCAGCAATTGCTTAAGGCTGCACATTAAATACTACATATTAAATATTTAAGTACTACATGTCACTATCTTATATAAGCGACAACTACACTATGTACCTGGACTCTCGAGACTTTTATGGAAAATAATTCATAATTAATAATTAAGTATTCGTCGATTTTTCATTGTTTTTAAGATGTAATGAGCTTATTGTTCTAACCTAATAATTAAAAAAATAACATAAGCTAGGAGTACCTCCACGCGGTGAAGTTGAAGTCTAATTTATTATGATAAGTTTGATCTTTGATGGATGGAGATGCAAGAGCATCTCCCGATTACCCTATATCTACCCTATTTAATATATAATAAATGATTAGCTTTACGTATCAAAGCTCTAATATCTAATCATGTATATTATTATAAATATCATGTATCGACATTCCTTATAGAAATTACGATAATGTCGTAAAAAAACATATTAGAAGTCATTATAATTGTCAGTCAATTCTGTTTATTAAAAGAATAATCAAGTAGTTAAAGCGGGCAAAGCCGCGGGTGGGCCGCTAGTTTTTAAATAAAATTTAAAATATGAATGACTAACAAACAAATGAACTCATATCCAAATAGCAATGCTCAATTATTCTTTTAAGTGTTTCCAATAAAAATGAAGGACATTTTAATATTACATTTCTTTGAATGAAATATATACCTGTTATATTTCAAATGATTGATGACACAATTACGTACGGACAAAGGCGAAATACCATTTTGTTGGAATATAAAACATACGTCTAAAATAAAAATGAGACATGCCTTGTGAAAATTGTTAGTCTATTTCATTTTTGTATGACACTGTTAGATATACGAGGTTATTTGGAACTAGATATTGTAGCTTCACTCTATTTCCCATATAGAAGAATGAGAAGGATGGGCAGAGGCGTTCCCCATTTTCCACCGAATTTATTAAATTTAAATTATAATAATAATATTACTAAATAATGTTTTATTGTAAAAATATTAAAAGTACAGACACACTTTTTTCCTTCAATATATCTCTCAAAATTCAAGTGTCTACATGTTTTTTTTCATTGCGTGTTGAATGGCGGTACTTAATGCCGCGGCGTCTTATATACTCGCATTTTAATAAATAGATGTGACTGTGTGCCTCGTCAGTGAATCTGGTGGGCATTGCGATCCAAAGGTATCGCTGAGGCCTATATTGAGATTATCAGAGACATTTACCACGATTCCGCTTCTATGGTTAGGACTGCTGTTGGCGACACTAGACCCTTCCCGATTACAGTTCACCAGGGCTCGGCTCTTAGTCCGTTCTTATTCAATGTAGTGCTCGATACTGTCTCGGCTCACATTCAGGACCAGCCCCCGTGGCTGATGATGTATGCCGATGACATAGCACTCATTGACGAGAAACAACTGACGCTGGGGCGTAAAGTGAACCTCTGGAAGGGTACGCTTGAGAACGGCGGTCTTAAACTAAATGTGTCAAAGACAGAGTACATGGCTTGCGGGAGCCCGGACTCGAGCACCATCTTTGTAGGTCCTGAGCCAGCCGTTAAGTTCAGGTACCTTGGATCCGTTATGCACGAGTCTGGAGGCATTGATCACGATGTCCATGGCCGGATAAGCGTTGCCTGGGCCAAATGGCGGGAGGTCACTGGTGTGGTCTGCGACCGCAGAATACCGCCCAAGCTCAAGGGGCTGATATACAAGAGCATCGTCCGACCGGTTCTTTTATACGGCAGCGAATGTTGGCCAGCACTATCTCGGCACACTCAGGAGCTTCACGTCACGGAAATGAAGATGCTGAGGTGGATGTGCGGCGTAACGCGGTCTGACCGCATACGCAACACATTCATTCGAGGTAGTCTTGGGGTCCGTGACGTAGCGGATAAGCTCCAAGAGCGTCGCTTGAGATGGTTTGGCCACGTTACGCGCCGGCCTAAGAACTATGTCGGACGCAAGTGCCTTGCTATACTAGTTCCTGGGGCGCGACCTCCTGGACGCCCAAGGAAGCGCTGGTTGGATGTCGTGATGCAGGACATGAGAGCCAATGGTCTAACCACCGAGGACGCAAAAGATCGTGCAAAGTGGAG
>JAAIXI010000208.1:615885-632099 GCA_013403645.1 Heliconius nattereri | reverse complement strand
AAAAGCCTAAAACGAAAATCATTTTATACAACTGTCTTGTAAGGTCAATGTTGGAGTATGGGAGCGTTGTTTGGCGTCCTCATTTTGCAACACATACACTGCGTATTGAACGGGTGCAAAAGAGATTTGTTAGACATCTCGCGTTTTCTTTTAATAGAGTAAAACGAGACAAGTACTCTTATAGAGAATCACTAGATTACTTTAAAATATCTGACCTTAATACTCGGAGGGACGCCATTGACTTAATTTTCTTGTATAAATTGGTAAATTATAACATATATTGTCCGCGTCTTCTCTCTAAACTCTCTTTTACTATACCCCGTAAAATACCTCGAAAACCTATCCGTTTGTTTGCACCACCGCAACGGAGAACAAAATTGGGATCTAATTCTCCTATTACAAGGCTTAGCTCACTTTATAATAAGAAATGTAGTGTGTCCACGAATATTGATATCTTTAAAATGTCTTTAACAGCTTTTAAGAAAGCAACACAATGTGTGTAAATTATGTTATTACTGATGCTCCTGGTTATGTACCCATTTATGTTATATATGTATGTGTGTATTACTTAATCTAGTTTTTAGTATATTTTTATGTAATTTTGATACGCGCTTATTTATTTGCGAACCTATGTTTATATAAATTATCATTTCTCGATTGTTCACAACCACTTTATATTGCATGCAGTGTTTATCTTTAAGTGGCAGTACATTAATTGTTTTTAGTTTTTAAGTTAGATTTACTGGAATGTAACAATGTATGAGCCGTTGATAAACTTAATAAAAATAAATAAATAACACTTCCTTCCTCTTATTTTTGTTATTTAATATATAGCACCCTATTTGTGTCAAAGGAACCCCTGTACTTGTTTCAGAATTGCTATGGGCGCTTAGAATGGTGTCATGTGTCATGTCATGTAGTACACAATATTGTACGTACGCAATAGAGTTATTCCATACTTAAGAAAGAAAAATACTGTTTAAAAAACAAAAAAAAACGACGATTTCCAAGAGGTTCCTATCCAACGTTCAAATTTTCATATGTTTTCTAAACAGTAGGGTATTTTTTTAAATAAAGATAAGACCACGCGGGCGAAGCCTTAAGAAAAGGTAGTGGAAAAATGAAACATAAATATAGGAATCAGGAATTATAACTGATAGTATTTTATTACTTGTCAACGAATTCCTTCCATATGTCGTGATCGCTTAATTACCGGATATTGCCTCCTAATAGCCATCGCAAACATGTATTTTGTGGTCACAGTGTAGAAAATTATAGAAGTGTACCGTAGCGTGTAGCCTAGAAAATTAACAGTTTGACGAATCGTATAATTATTTCTATATTTCCTGATTTCATTTCGTTTATCTGTGTCTACAAACAAAAAACATATAGACTGTTAAAATGAATTAGAATTAATATTTACTTAAATAGTGATCAAAATTTAAATTTAATTTATATTGGTGCATAGGCTATATACGCACTTGAACTCGTATCAACGATTCAGCGTTCTTACATATTTATATGTATAGACTAGCAGCCGCCCCCGGCTTCGCCTGCATGAACTACGTTATTATTAATTTCTGTCTCCATGAGTACTTACGTCCTACAAGTGACATCCATGCAAAATTTGAGACTCCTAGCATTTGTAGTAACGAAATTTCATACAAACTTTCAACGCGCCTCTATGAAATTTGAACGGTTTTTCGGAAGGTATTATAATTATATTATTGTTTCCCACCTTTGGTAAATAAAAGAAGAGTTCCGCCACTCACCACCCAGTATCTCGAATTTAGTAGGAAAACCGTCCTGACGCAAAAGTTTTTAGTGTATTCTGTTTAATGTATGATAATGCTGTAAAAAATGCAATTTGTTTTGTAATATTTCGACAAATTTTTATTTTGTATTTTTTTCCTTAATTTTAATTATATCGAGAAAAAATATATAATCGCACTTTGTAATCTTTTTTAATAAACGTCGTGACTTTTCGACTTACCTAAGTCATAAATAATTTGTATAGGATTGCAATATTTAATTTTATTTTATACCTACAAACATTGTAATCCACTATAATTTATAAATAGTTTTTTGGAAGGCATTTTTTAAAAATTTCCAATAATTTTCGCTTCATATTATGAATTCAAACAAACACAAATGGCATAAGTGTGTCACTTTAAATGAGGCGATTGTGGGTTCGAGTGCCATTCGAGGGAAAATATATTACTTATTAATAAGCATTGAGCTACGCCATTCAACACGCAATGTCTAAAAAAATGGAGGAAAGTAAGGAGCAGAGTGTCTTAACACTACGTTCCATCTGCCTACCCTGCTGTGTGCGAGAAACAGCGTGAAGCTGATAAAAAAAATTAATGATAACGTTAATCTTTGTAACTTTGTAACTTATCGATAAATATTTATAAAGATTGGTAAAATTACCTACTTTTTATTTATTAAATTTTTTGTGTTATATAGGTAAGTAGATATCGTAATTATTATTTAAAAATATCTTTATTTCTTCTTTAACTAGCACGCAATAGAAAATTTACAAATATATTTACATAATATTAGAAGAAGAATCGTCGTCGTCAAGAAATTTGCATACAAAACTAACTTCCTGTTTTTAAGCAAGAAATATTTAATAATTATTTTGTACGCCTAATATATGTATATATATGTATATATGTAAACATAAATACCATATTTTAGATTCACAGTGCCTCCCGTATCCCCACGAGTCTTCACAATAAATAACATAAAATCAGCTTCACGCTGTATCCCGGCCACAGCGGGTACGCAGAGGGAACCTAGTCATAAGACACTCCGTTCCCCACTTTCCACCGAATTCTGGAGGTATTGCGTGTTGAGTGGCGGAACTCAACGCCGCGCTTTTCCTCGACACCAGAGCGAAAAAATTAAAATATATTTCCTCGAGTGGGGATCCAATTGGTTTCAATTTTCGAGATTCAATTCTTGACAATAGGTTATCTACAATAGATACTCTATTGTTGTAAATCGTTGTCCGCTTCTCCCCAAATTACCTTGTTAATTAATTAATTTGTTCAAATCCGAGCGGGCAAATGAAAAAAATGTATAATATAAAAAAAAATGTTTGTTTGTTGTTTTAATGTTGAATTACCATTATCATAATATATAAAACGATTGTAGCGCGGTGGGCCACAGTAAAGGCAACGGTTGTATATTCGATTCCTACTCGGGGCAATAACCTTTAAATTGTTTTCGTTCCGCCCTCTGGTAGACAATGCGCGGCATTCGGTCTTCCGCCACTAAACATACAATGTCTCGAAATTGGAATGGAAAGTAGGGAATGGAGTGTTTAAGCACTAGGTTCATTCGGAAAATTCGTGGAGAATACCATTTACAAGTAAAATATATTTTACCAGTTATTTGCCAAGTACCATTAAAGAATTAGTAAGAGGTACTGAGTAGAAGAAAAATTTTAATTTTTTTATTATGAATCAACATTGAATCAATAACAGGTTTGCCGCTAACGATTGTGAAATCGACTAGTTGACCCTTAAATGTACGACATGTATGGTCATTAAGGCTTGCCTTCGCTGACGTAAGGACACTTGCACCAATTTATTATAATAAAGTTAATTTTATAGTCTTTAAAACATTTATTTATATATACTTACAAAAATCTATTTTTCTCCTAATATGGACCATATGAATATACGTAAAAGAGAGACCGTCATGGCGCAGTAACACAAGCGGGTGACTGTAAACGCGACAGTTAAGGATTTGATTCCCACTCAGGGAAACGAGTCACTCAAAACGAAAGCCTCGAAAATGCCTCGAAATTTCGACGGAGAGTGGGGAATGGAGTGTCTCAACACTAGGTCGCCTCTGCCTTCCTTCCTATATGCGGGATTCAGCGTGATGTTGAAAAAAATAAGTGAAAGGGGTTTTTTACATATGTAATATATGTAAATATGTGTAGAGAAGTGTGGAATGGTATCGAGCTAACAGTTTTAGTTGGACCTCGAAGAGACGCGTACGCATATAAGTCACATGTGGTTAGTGGTTTACCGTTTGTTGAATCGTCATGAACCATCTTTGTTTTCTGCTTTTATAATTTTTATCTGTGAGTATCTTTTTTAGTTTTATTTATATTTTTTTTGCATGTAAAAGTTTTTATGTATTAATTCATATAAGAATTTCTTTATATTGTGAAAGTTAATTTATTTCTCTTAAGCATCTGCGAATCAAACATTATAATGCAAATACCTAACGGCTGTGCGTACTAGAAATTTTATTTACATAAAATAATATTTAAGTTAATTTTTTTAGTTTATTTATATTAATTTATATAATAATCCTTTAATTGTCTCGATTAGACATAATATTGAGTATACATACATACGAGTATGTCTCAAAAATGGGGAGTGGGGAACATTGTCTTAACTTTAAGCCTCTGGCTACACTGTTTCCGCTCATTTTAGACATTAAAATAATTTAAATATAAATATTTTCTCGAAAAGATCACCGATAGAGATCTCATAACTAACGTATTAAACTACACAATGTGGTGTCTTTAACGCTAAATCACGTATGATTTAGATAAGACCACCATATTTTCTTAATTTCACGCTTTTTCCCGCAAAGCAGGATAGTCAAAGGGAATTTAATGTTAGGACAACACTCAACACACATCGCACAATTGTAGATTTAATAATTGGAAATAAATATCTAGATTCTATAGTACTATTGACGGATCAAGACAATAAATAATTACCTTTAAAATTTCAAATACATTACACATATATTTGTAATAATAATAATAATAGAATAATTCTGCATATTGTTATGCAAGTGTACTAGAATTACACTTAGATAAGAGAATCTATAAAGTTGATGAACGAATAACATATAAATCAATTTTATTATTATATATCTTGTCAATTTTATTTTAGCCATTTGTTAACTAATTTATTGTACCTATATAACCATATACTATATAATAACTATAGAAAAATAAAACACATAATCACATGTGAAAATTTTATATAGATATCATTATTACAATATCTTTATAAGTATTATATTACAAATATGAACATTCCATAAGTAGAATTCCTAAATTAGGTCCGTACTTATAAACTCTTAAGTCTGAGATCGATCTTGAGATGCCGATTTCATTCATAAAAATAAAATTTATAAAAGAATATGGCATCTCAAGATAGATCTAAGACTTGAGAGTGGTTCATAATATAATATGGGCCTTAGACTATCTATTTTTTTAAAAAAAGTATTAACCAGCAAAAGGCACACAGCAGGTCAAAAGTACTAAAATTTGCTTTTCAAAAAAACATGTTTTAAGTAACGCTGTTAATATTTGCATTGAATTCTCAATAAGCGTTCGTTTCGGTCTGTTTAATATATTTTTTATGTAACTTGAGTTTCGCTTTCGCCAGAGCTCGTCTGAAATGTTAGTATCCTTTGCCAGTTATGCTAAACATGTTTCCCAATGAAAAACAAAATAAAAATAAACAATTTTGTTTATAAATTGTTCTTTCACACACAAATTTAAGATAATCGCTCTAATATAAGCGAAATGGATATAGGGTAACCTAGTGCTAAGACACTCCGTTCCTCATTTTCTGCCAAATTTTGGAGATTTTGCGTATTGAATGACGGAACTCAACGCCGCGCTTTTGCCTTGGTGCCAGAGCGAAGAAATTGAAATATTAATAAATAATAATTCATTTCCCCGAGTGGGGAATAAACACAAACCTCAACCGACCGGATTGCACCGTATTTGCATTTAACATGATACATAAAACTATATTTTAGAAGCCATAAAATATGATGAAACCCTTCAGTACCTTCATTTAAGCTTAAAGGAAGTGCACACCTGTGGCCAGCCACCAGGTCTGTTATATTGAACTTATAAATAAAGTAAATAAAAAGTAATTTCTTGTTACTATTATATTTTTTCCCTAGGAGGCTCTAACATAATTTATTCATAAATTATATCGGTAACGCAGTGGCTTGTAAGCACGGCCGTTGTGGGCTCGATGCCCACTCTTGGAAATTAATTATTTAATATTTTAATTTCCTAGCCCTACGTAACCATACAAATCGCGGCGTAGAGTTCCTCCGCCCAACACGCAATATCTTTAGAATTCGTCGGTAAATGGGGAACGGGAATTTAACACTAGGTTACGTAATAAAACATGTTTTATGATAAAATTAATTAAATTATTAGGCATCAGGGTTAAGTAAGAAAAACAAAATATTTTTAACAACGATAATATGTGTACAATTTATATGAAGCCTTAGGGATTTTCTTAATACTGTATATGTATGTATATACAAAATATTGAAATTATGTTACTTCGTACAATTATGATATTTCTATTTATCAATGTAAATTCGATTTTTAATGACGTTTGGGAAATAAATTTGTGTAAGATTTATATAAATAGATAGTTAAGTACATTTTTTACTTAGAAGCATTTACCAACCATGGCGTTCCTTTTTTTAATATAATAGAAAAATAATATTTAAGAACAATTGTTCTTAATTCATTTTAAGTCTCTTCAAAATCTAATATTTCAGGCAAACATTCAAGATTTCTATTCTTAGTAATTCTTGTTAAGACACTCCGTTCCCCACCTTCCGCTGAAATCTGGAGACAATCGAGCTGAGCTGAGCTTTACCTCGAGTGAGAATCGAACTCACAACCAGTCACGTAAGACGTTCACAGTCCAGTAATCCACCAGTCCAGTAATCCACCAGTCCCGTACTAACTTTTTTCTTGCTTGAGAATTGAACCCATGTCCTTTTCAGCAAAGAACAAAATCGATACTAAAAGAAGAAATAAATAGATACTTTCTGTATTGCCATTTTTTTAGCGCCAATAAATATTGCATTAGGGTCTGAGACGAGGGTAGGACAACCTGCCCATGTTGTCTACAAAATTGAAATTAATAAATAACGTATAAGTTTATAACTTTCTTCTAAATAATATATATTGTAACCAGATAAAAAATATTTATTACATTAGAAAAGAAAACAGGAAGAAACATTAAAGAAATTGTTGTTTTTACATACATAAAATATGTGTAAAATAATCAAATAATACAGGACCTAGTTTCCTTAGACTACAGTAGTACTACGTAACAGAGGGAGGAACTGAGAGCATTGCCTGGGACTTGTGGCCCGAGTAAGAGTTTAAGAGTTCCCTATAAACCACTTGTTCTTATTTCTCTTCACGAGTTCTTCTTTCTCCACCTAGCCTTAAAAGCTGTCTGCCTTCTCCATAAAAAGGCAAGAACTACATCAAGATAAAATATGATGAGTAAAATATGAGTTTTCCTTTCACCATATCACTAGCATAAATGTTTATTACCTATATAAGATGCAGCAAATGTATTAAAGCGCAAGTACCTACGACAACTTACAATCTTTTACTTATGTTTGTCTTAACGTAATCGTGTTTTTTTTTCATAATTTGCGCTTTCAGAACAGATTTTAAGATATTTCTACATAAATAATTTTAACTGCTTGAGGTCGTCGGTACAGCGTCTGACTGTAAACACCATGGATGTAGGTTCGATTCCCGCTCAGAATAATGAATTATTTTCATTTCCTCGATCTGGCAACAACACAAAGCGTGGCGTTGATCACCACCACTCACGATGCAATGTATCTAAGATTGAGAACGGAGTTTCTTCTCATCAGATACCCTTACATGTGCGTGAAACAAATAGAATATGGGTAACCATCACGTGAAGAAAGAACGTATACATTTACTTACGGATATCTTAGTAGTATCGGAAGAGTTTGTATTAAATAAATTTTAAGCGATTTTTGTTATATCAACAGTTAGTTAGGTATATAACGTGACATTCAGCTAGCAAATAAATTCTGCTTAAAAATTCTACTAACGAGCACAACGCCGCCTTTCCCCGAACAATGGTTTGTCCTACGAATACTTAATATTAAATATTACATTGAATTATACATAGAAGACGTGTGTATTTTAAAAAATATATGACTTAGGGACTTACAAAGATTTAGTACTCTTTTGTTAAGTTTAAAAATATATGTTATCTAGTAAAAGTATGATTTTTCATAGCTTAATTAATTTCAATTCATTATTTGCATATAGCCGAATAGGCAGTGTCTTTAGCTTTAAGTCACCCCATTGCCAACTTTTCACCCATTTTTTG
This sequence comes from Heliconius nattereri, assembly GCA_013403645.1. NCBI lineage: Eukaryota > Metazoa > Arthropoda > Insecta > Lepidoptera > Nymphalidae > Heliconius > Heliconius nattereri. The sequence continues at coordinate 623,904 of JAAIXI010000208.1, read as the reverse complement.
GAACATTACTAATTGTTGTTAAGTAATGAAACTCACGTTGCCTTGTTACCAGAGCGAGGAAAATAATGCATTACCGCCAAAGCCCCGTTTAACTTATAATGAAGCCGAGCTTGAGGCTGTACACATGGTACAGCTATACCTACATACAATCAAATTTTATAAAATTTGAAATTCAGACTCTTAAAATATTTCATTGAATACGTGTTTCACAGTTTATTCGATTTCACACCCTAAACTGAAAATAATTTCATAAATATATTTATAGTATAGTTCAAGCAGGTAAAGCCGCCTGAGTCTGCTAGTGTATTTACAAAATATAATACGTAAGGAAATAAAAAAACATTATTAGGTATATTTTTATTTTCACACGTCGAAACTTAAAATTAAAAATAAGTTATACACTATCACCACATGTTTACCTATGAGATCATCAAAAGATCGAAATCGTGTTGAGTACGTACAATGAACCGGCTCAACCAACAGCCTTCATATAGAGAAAAAAATAATATATTAAAATATAAATATCTGGCCTCTTATTGGAAGTTCTTATTTAAATTTTCACGTGATGGTTGGAAGAACGATTATCGCGAATGCCATTCAAAATATATTTTGCTTATGCAATATACGGCGTTGGGTTCCGTCAACAAACAAAGACTATGATTAAGCAGGAACGGTAGAACTATGTGATGCATGGAATTTCAAAATCAATATTGATAATTATTATATAATATATAATAATGATACTTTCTTTAATTACTTACAGATTGATATATTTATATTTTAGAATATCTAAATCATCAAATTTGCACCAGTAATGAAAAAAGTAGCTACTGGGTCCACTACCAAGAGTGGAACTACACCAAAAACTGGAACGAGTCATATTGCAAAAAGTTCACCTAAGACTAGCCCTAGTCTTCCACCTGTGCGGAAGCTTCCGAATATTCCTACAGTGTCTAAAAAAAGCTACACGACGTCTTCATATAAACCTACAAATAAAAAATCTACTACTTTCGGTATAATATGGCTACCGACAAAGAAACGGAATAAACAGAAAGATTTAGCTTATAATTCCCACCGAAATGACCGTTCGACGAGCAGAACGCCATCTATGTACAATTTGTGAGTACTCTTTCCGTATATTTTACTGATGGCTGGCAGCACTAAAGTAAGTTATAATTATTTTTTTTTATTAATTTAATAAAAATAGAAAATAATATTCGAAAAATATAATTTATTATGTAAAAATAGTTTTTCTTTATTTAAATGATCACTCGAGATTTCATTCCGTTTTTATAGTGCTGCCATTTCAAAAATAGCATCTTAAAAATCAAGGTCACGTCTTGGTGGCAGCTTGAAAGCGATTAAACAATAAACATAAACTAAAAAAGAGGTAAAGGTAACATTGAAAAAGTTTCGGTTACACAAATGTTGGTGGTTTCACATTTAACAAATTTTAAAATAATTAAATATATTAATTAGCTTTCATTTACAGTGTCTGAATAAATTTACGTTCTGCTAAGTACTCAGTTTCAAACGTTTCTTTTAATATAACGACTGTCAATAAAAAATACACAGAAACTTTTTTGTCAACTTTACCAAAATGCAAGAAAACGATTTTGGAACAATCATAAGCAAATGGCGACGACTGTCCACTGTGGAGCAAACAGTAAAGAGAGAACAGCTAGCAAGGTGAATCGAATAACTGCAGTAATTTGAACACCTTGTACTTTACTGGCTATTGTTTACATTATTGTATGCTCCCAGACATTTACGCGGCGAAATTTAATCTTTTGATAACTACTTCTATATTTTATTACTGTATTGTGTTCAGTTGGAGACTTATAACTTGCTATCTTTAAGTGTTCTTAAGTAAAATTATATTTTGTTTGTGTTGAAGCATGTCGGGGGATTCTAGCAAGCAGACATTGTTAAAGAAGAAAGATGATGAACCGAATTTAATATTGCCTGAACAAAGTGGGACAGCAACAGTTTCTGTTGGGGTTGGGACGGACGCCGTGGCTGCTGAAGCCAAAGAAACACAAGATTTAATTAAATGTGAAACAGAAGACACCAAGGTAAATAAAATAATTACTTATTTTTACTTATTTGTTAAATTATTAAAGTAATCCTGTGGGTGTTATAATGGAAAATGGGTTTCTGATATTATTATAAGTATTGTGTCTGATAACAAGATAAAGCATGGTGTTAGGTTCCACTATTAAACATATAATGTCTAAAAATTGGGTGGTATGTGGGGAAAAAAGTGTCTTAACTCTAGACCCCTATGACATACTATGAAGCTAAAAAAAAACGAAATAAATATATACAATTGATCTATACATTAACATTTCAGGAAGCTGCAGGTGACACAAACAATGATGACAAACTATCTGACAAAGATTATTTAGAAAATAATGAAACTGTCATCAAAATTAAATCTGAAAAGAGTAACACGGGTGACAATGTGGACAGTGTATTTTTAAGATCACCTCCCCCCCACAAAAGAAGATCTAACATATCGACGCCTGACAACGAAGAAGAGCATTGTGGAATGAAATGCTTATACTGCTTGATACAATGCTGCGATTGTTCTATAATGTAAGACAATTATTTACATTTAGTATTGGTTGATTCACACTTGTTTTTTTGACAATAAGTTGCATTATTTCCATATATGATTAGAGGCCATTCATAAAGTATGTTGCTTGTTAAGTAAAGTGCAAGAAGTATTTTCTAAATTTTCTGACATCACTTTTCAAAATATAATGTCTAAATTTAAAATACAAATTTTGTGTAAATAGTTTCTGAACTAATATAGTTCAGTGATTATTTTTGTTGTTATAAAAATATAATCTACAATTGTTCTTAGACATTACAAAATCAAAATAGTTTATTAATTCTAGATATGACAATATAATATGTGATGTCACACTGACTAGGGTATCAAAAGTGTAACATTTGTATGACATAATTTATAAATGACTTCTTAAGAGTATTGAAAATGATTTTTTTTGTTGATTTGTGTATTTTTTTTAATACTAGTGATGTGCCAGTTAGTATGTAAAAGTCAGTTTTTTTTTCATTTGCTTATTTAATTTCTAAGCAATTTACAGATTACGGACCTTTGATTAAGGTCATTGAAATTTCCATATAATACTCTATACAGTACTTTCCTATTAATGTTACTGAAATATAGTAATTAAGATAGAATTTATTTTATCAAGACATTGTGAATGAGTATTTAGATAAAATGGTATATTTTTTGAAAAACTTGTTGAATTAATTGCTATAGCTTTCTATGTTATATGTAAAATATTTTTCATAAAATGTTTGCAATTTCTTGTCATAGTGATCTAAATTTATAAAAAAAGGATGAAAAACATTCAAATGTTTTTTTTTGTTTCATTCATGATTTAATATAAAAAGTTGAAGTATTAATTAATTATTTCTGATACTAATATTCTTATATTTAGATTGAGTTTTTGACTATTGCTATTGCGATACGATTCTAGTTTTCGGAATTATATTTTTGTGTGAAAAAGTAAAAACTAATTGTAATATATTCGCAGGTTCGATATAGAATTTCCGAAAACAAAAAAACATTACTTAGCTCAAGCTAATTTATCAAAGTTATTACTTCATTGTTGTTACAATTACAACAAAATCATTGAACACTTTTTCTTAGTATTTAATACAGTGAAACCTGGTGAAGTGAGAATCGTCTATTATTGACACCTCCCATTTATATGTATGTAAGGACCGCTGTAAATGAGGTAATTATAATTTTAAACCTCATTTAACCAGATTTTACTATATACTATAATACTTAGCTAAAATATTATCTTGCAGCTATTTCTTGGCTTTAATTATTTTATATGTGCCAAATAATTATTTCTTACATTTCATTAATATAGAACTTAAACTTTTGATTGTTAATTATATTTGATACTCTTGTATGTCAAAACAGTGTGCTTTTGTCTGAATGTGTGTGAAGATAAAAGATTATTGAATTATTAATTACATTCCTATTATAACCTCATTTTTGTGATAAGAAGTATATATATTTTTATATTTTACATACTGATTAGTATTTAATATTAAGTTTGGAGGTGTTTACAAGATCTTATATAGATATTACTATAAAGTTGATTTGAAATATTATTGAAACAAAAAATTGATTTGTATTACTTTTCAACAATAATAATAGAATAAAAAAATTAAATTGTATTATTTTGCCAAACTAATTAACTTAAAGTAATAGTAAATTAAAAACCTCAAAAATGTTGGTAAAATTTGGTCTCAGTATATTTGATATTAATCTTATACAGTAAAACTACTATTAATATTATAAACTCTGAGGAATTGTCCAAGCTTCAATTCCGATTTAAGGCACAATACATAGAATATACATACAATATACAGAACAATTATGTTCTAGAATAAAACAAAAACAACTTGTTAGCTCCACAAAAGGTGCTTTATTTTTGATTTCAAATACTTTGAAGATTTTATAATTTATACTACTACTTTTTTCTATAATATAACTTTGATTGCCCAGTCTCCGTCCATATTGGGAGTCTGCTTAGAAATACTATAGTATTATATCATATTTTTAGATACATACAAATTTATTAATTATTAATAAACGTTTAAAATTATATTAATGACTTTTATTGATTATTTTTCATAAGTATTAAACAACTTATTTTTACAGTAGAAAGAATCATTTGATAGTTGTTTTTTTGACTAGAACAATGTTTGTTTTAAAAAACCTTAAGATCAGTTATACCTCTCATGTAGATGAAACGCGGCGTTAAGTTGCGCCACTTTTCGCAGAAATTGTGTCTTAACAATAGATTATTTCCTCTGCTTAGCCTACTATGCAGAAAAAGCGTAAAGCTCCTATTTTTATGTAAGTTATTCACTAGGTATATCAATACAATCAATTGTATGAATCGCTCACAGCCCTGAGATCGATCTTGAGATGCCGTTTTAATAATCTATGAATAAAAACGGCATTTCAAGATAGATCTGGGAGTTGAGGGCGATTTATGATTTTATTTTTTTACCTTCCCGCTGTACCCCTATACTATAATATATATAATATAATAGAGGGAATTTAGTGTTCAGACACTCAGTTCCCCACTTTCCTTTGTGTGTTAAGTGGCGAAAGCCGCTTATTTATTGCGCCGCCTTGGCACCCATGGGGCACAATGGCCTAAATGTTCCCTATGATAGTTTAGTGATTACAATACAAACATAGGGCTGTATTTATAAGCCGCTCAACTATGAGATCGATCTTGAGATGTCGTTTTCTTTCATTAATAAAATTCTATGAATCAAAATGGCATCGCAAGGTAGATTTGAGTCGAAAGCGGTTTATAAATACGGGCCATTGTGTACTATTGTAAGTAAATATCAGAGGCCTTTGTGGCTTAGGTTGAACGAGTCTGACCGTAAACACGACGGTCAAGGGTTCGATCCTTACTCGGGGACTATCTTGTATTAAGCCGCTTAAGATCTAAGGTGTCGAATTAGATGGTGCGTGGGAAACAGAGTGCTGTAACAGTACGTTCCCTATCCCGTCGTATGCTGGAAGTGTGGAAATAATGAAATAGTTTTGTAAATAAATAAGACAAATAAGTATGTAATAAAACAAAAAGTTTATTTTGAATTAATTTATTGGATATCATGATTATCTTATTACAACCGTGTGCAATCACATCATTAATAATCTATACTTATATATAAAACAGTAAAAATATTTAATCTGTACATTTAGTATTTTTCAATGAAATGGATAGAGGATTACTTAAAAAGAATAATAGAAAGCAAAAATTTTTTTTTTATTTCTTGCCTGTCTGTATGTGTATGTATGGTCACGCTAATCTCTGAAAGTACTAAACCGATTTACTTCAAACTTTTACCAATTGTTTGTTTTAACTCAACTTAACATCTAAAGTTTGTTTCATTAAAATCGGTTCATTAAAAAAAGTTATCAGCATTTGAATGACCTCAAGGCATGAGTTTGCCTGCAAATATAAAGAAAATTCATATCTTTACTTATACTTATAATAAATCTGTATTTGTTTGTTATAAATCTATATTTCTAACCTACTTTCAAAACAAGGAGGAGGTTCTCAATTAAATATTTTTGATTCGATATTCGATTCATTTAATCGATTAACTATTTTAGATGCGATTTCGATATTGGATTATTTGATTCGATTTGGGTATTTTTTGTAATATGCAATCATTACAGTTATTTTACAAAGAATATTATAAATCTTACCCAACTCAATAATTTAACACTTAAGCTGTTTCTGAACGAGTAAATTAAAGTATTCATTGACATTTGACACATTTGACTGTCAGTCAACTCTGTTATTAAATGAATAATCATGTAGTTCAAGCGGGCAAAGCCGTGGGGGTCGCTAGTTACATAATATACATTTTGACAATTAGGCCAACAGTTCCTTGCAATAGCTTTAAACATAATTATTATCTATATCCGTATGCATATTTCAAATATTTTCGCTAAGTTGAAATGAAATATACAACACAATATAAATATTTTTCTATTTTTTCAATTTTTTTAATTTATTTGATACAATTGATACTCTTTTATTCAGAGTAAATCACACTTGAATACAATATTACAACAAAAAATATAATTCTAAAAGATTTTGCATAACTACAAAATAATAAATAAAAAAAAAGTTTCGAAGAAAAAAAAATAGTATACAGTAATTAAAAAAATATCAATTGTTTCACATTTTGATTAAAAAGCCATAAACTAGATTTTTTGGTAACTTAACATTTATCTCTATTATAATTATAAATTAGTAAATTAAAATTAATAATTTTTTAATGCAAAAATGGTCACTTTTACCTATATTTTGATATAATAATGTAAGTATTATAACTCATATAGGTATATATCAGCAATATAATATACTAGTAATGTCTCCAGTATATGTGATATAATCCAAAAAAACTTAATCCATTTTTGCATTGTTTAAATAATTATAAAACATAACAAGTGCGAGTCGGACTCGCCCACTCGAGGGTTCCGTACCAATTTCATAATCAGTCAATGGGAAGTAAATGTTATAAAAGTTGACAAATTTAAGTTTTTAGTTAAACTGTAATATTTTACTTTTTGCCAATAGGAAATATAGATAGGATATATAAGTTTTGGTTACGGCACGAATTTTATACATAAAATACGCGGCCATGACGACAAATAAACGGACGTACAATTAAAAATGACATATTATAAAATAAAAGAAAAAAATATGAAATTTTATAATGAAATTCATTTTTGGTATAACGCTATTTAAGTGCAAACATAGCTACATTTAAACAAAAGTGCCTACTAAATAATAAAAAAAAACCAAAGTAATAATTGTAAGTATTAATTGTATGCAAATTATAATAGTTACCAAGAAACATATCCGTGACTAGATTAATTTCCCTCTTAACCTTTTTAAATCAAAATTGGGTCCTTACTTTACTACTACTGTCTTTACCTTTTTTTTCAGTTTTAGGCTTTACCTCACAGAAGACTAGGGCAAATAGAACCTAGTGTTAAGGCACTCCGTTGTTCGGTTTTTATCCGAATTCGAGACATTGCGTATCGAGTGGCGGAACCCCACGACGCATTTATTTTGCAAGAGCGGGAATATTGAAACAATTAATTACACCGAGAATTGAACGCACTACCATCGCGTCCTTGTTTTCAACCGGAAATGAAGGATTTTTTTTTGGGCTACGATAAAGTTTGACATTATTTCACTAAGCACTGCATAATATCTCTAAATCGAATTCAATGAAAATATAAACACAAGTACTGAAAAACGAAAGGGGTTATTTAAAAATTTTTCTAATTTTCATACATTAACTACATAATTAATATTAGTCAAAAATTGTACTAAATGCAACAAAACGTTTTCATATTGCACTTTGTGAATGTACAAATCGCGTTTAATAGTAGAACTCTTCAACATATTACTCAAC
>JAAIXI010000208.1:460885-610885 GCA_013403645.1 Heliconius nattereri | reverse complement strand
TAATAGTTTATAAAATGCGACCTACGTTACTATTTAACGTCGGTTCAGTATTTTTTTGTAAATTCATATATGAACGTTTTATTTCTTAGAGCGCTTTGCGATATGGTAACAAATTATTATTTTTTGATTTCACCAATGTTAAAAAAGAATGTAAGTGCTAAATTGAATTATTGAAACCTTTACCATTGCGTAAGAAGAATTAAAGATTAAATAACTGGCGTTGTTAATGATTCATTCCTAATAAAATCCTGTTAGGAAAATTCACATGAAATGATAAGAGCCCTTATCATTTTTATGTGATTTTTTGTTATAGAACATTATAAATATGAACACAACAAAAATGTTTTTTCCATCATATCAAAATTAAATAATTTGATCCAGAGGATGCCCTGACGTCGGGTCCAGTGTGCTTTCCTCCAGGAAACACGCTGGAAGGGCAATAAGTCCCGTAACATCGGGCAGGGTTACCGACTTATATACACTGGGTCACCTTCGGGTAGAAACGGTGTGGCGGTAGTGCTTTCTGAAGAGCTTCAGAATGGGCTCCTTGAAGTTGACCGTTGCTCCGACCGCTTGATGCGGGTGAGGGTACTGATTGAGGGCGTTACCACAAACTTAATCAGTGCCTATGCTCCCCAGGCGGGATGTAGCACAGCCGAAAAGGAGACATTTTGGAAGCAGTATGAAGGGGTTCTACTTGCTGTACCGTCTACCGAAGTGGTCTTAGTTGGTGGGGACTTGAACGGTCACGTTGGTAAGGCTGCTGAGTCGTATGAGCGTGTTCACGGGGGTTTTGGGCACAGTCTTCGCAATGCAGAGGGAGAAAATATTCTGAGAACCTGTATTGCGTCTGATCTGGCCGTCGTAAATACGTTCTTACAAAAGAATTCTCAGCGCCTTATCACGTACAAGAGCGGGTCCCACTCAACTCCAATTGACTACTTATTGACCAGACGGTATCATATGGGCAGGGTGACTAACTGTAAGGTCATTCCAGGCGAAAGCCTAACGGCCCAACATCGTCTTCTTGTCATGGACTTTAACGACACTCCGAAGAAGAAAGTAGCCGAGAAACGTAGCCCTCGGATCAAGTGGTGGTTGCTGAATGGACTGATGCAGACCGATTTCCTGGCAGAGGTGAAAAGTCATAATCTTTCGACTACCACCGAGACTGCTCAGGACGCTTGGGATCGGGCTCAGTCGGCAATCATTGCGGCGGGCAGGCGAGTTCTTGGCCTTTCTAGGGGAGGACGTGTCATCGACAAGGAGACACGGTGGTGGAATGACGAGGTGCAGAAGGTGACTCGTGAAAAGAAGGCTGCCTTTAAGAAGTGGCAGGAATCCAACTCTCCTGAAGACAGACTGGAGTACACAGTAGCTAAACGTGCCTGTAAAAGAGCTGTAGCCAGAGCCCGCAGTGAAAGTTTGTCACCATTGTATGATAAACTTGAAACTGTGGAGGGGCAGAAGCTCATTTACAAACTGGCACGTTCCCGGGATAAAGTGACGCAAGATATCGCAAAATGTCTTTGCCGCAAAGATTCCCAGGGCACGCTGCTCTGTAGTCATGCCTCTGTGAAGGAGAGGTGGAGAAGCTACTTCCAGGAGTTGCTGAATACTCAGCACCCATGCAGTCTTCATCACGACCCACCGCCTAACCTCGGACTTATTGCCCCAATAACCCTTGACGAAACACGTAATTGCCTTCGACGCATGAAGAACGGAAAAGCGGTGGGACCTGACGACATTCCGATCGAAGCGTGGAAATCGTTGGGCTCTCTTGGTGTGCTCATGCTTACTGACCTTTTTAACCATATCTTGAACACTGGTAAGATGCCGCATCAGTGGCGGCTTAGCTTTATTACCCCTATTTACAAGGGAAGGGGCAGTGTTCAAGATTGTGGTAGTTATAGGGGCATTAAGCTTATGAGTCATACCATGAAGCTCTTCGAGCGCATGATCGACCTCAGGCTCCGCCGAGAGTGTACTGTCTCTGAGTCTCAATATGGATTTCAGCCAGGATCGGGCACCATGGACGCCATTTTCGCCCTCAGAACTTTGATGGAGGCATACAGGGAAAAAAGGAGAGCTCTGCACGTGGCCTTTTTAGATCTGCAGAAGGCCTTTGACTGTGTGCCTCGTCAGTGTATCTGGTGGGCATTGCGATCCAAAGGGATCCCTGAGGCCTATATTGAGATTATCAGAGGCATGTACCACGATTCCGCTTCTATGGTTAGGACTGCTGTTGGCGACACTAGACCCTTCCCGATTACAGTGGGGGTTCACCAGGGCTCGGCTCTTAGTCCGTTCTTGTTCAATGTAGTGCTCGATACTGTCTCGGCTCACATCCAGGACCAGCCTCCATGGCTGATGATGTATGCCGACGACATAGCACTCATTGCCGAGAACCGACTGACGCTGGAGCGTAAAGTGAACCTCTGGAAGGGTACGCTTGAGAACGGCGGTCTTAAACTAAATGTGTCGAAGACAGGGTACATGGCCTGCGGGAGCCCGGACTCGAGCACCATCCTTATAGGTCCTGAGCCAGCCGTTAAGTCGGATAAGTTCAGGTACCTTGGATCCGTTATGCACGAGTCTGGAGGCGTCGATCACGATGTCCATGGCCGGATAAGCGCTGCCTGAGCCAAATGGCGGGAGGTCACTGGTGTGGTCTGCGACCGCAGGATCTGCCCAAGCTCAAAGGGCTGATTTACAAGCGCATCGTCCGACCGGTTCTTTTATACGGCAGCGAATGTTGGCCAGCACTGTCTCGGCACACTCAGGAGCTTCACGTCACGGAAATAAAGATGCTGAGGTGGATGTCCGGCGTAACGCGGTCTGACCGCATACGCAACACATTCATTCGAGGCAGTCTTGGGGTGCGTGACGTAGCGGATAAGCTCCAAGAGCGTCGCCTGAGATGGTTTGGCCACGTTACGCATCGGCCTAAGAACTATGTCGGATGCAAGTGCCTTGCTATACCAGTTCCTGGAGCGCGACCTCCCGGATGCCCAAGGACGCGCTGGTTGGATGTCGTGATGCAGGACATGAGAACCAATGGTCTAAACACCGAGGACGCAAAAGACTGTGCAAAGTGGAGTAGGTTGAGTAAGAAGGCAGACCCTGGTAACAGCCGGGATTAATGCCAGTAAGAAGAATCAAAATTAAATAATTTCTGAACTTTAATACTAATCTGTCTAATACTAATGAGAGAACTTCCCTCGACCATATTGTAGAATCGAATGTCATTTGCGCTTTTATTCAAATACACTGGAAAAGACACAGCACATTTAATATCACATACAAACAGTTGAGTGATTATGGTATAGTGCTAAAAGAAGGAACAAGAGATTAAGACGAGAAGCGAGATACCATTTGGAGTGTTACAGTGTTAGAGTTCTTATTTATTAGAGTATTTGGCAACAGTATCCGGCGAAAGAAAATAAAGACTGTTTTGACGCCATTTTCTACCAAAACTAGATTGATACTTTGTTGTTAAATAAAATGTTCAGATTTATAGATGATAAAAAAGAACTCTAATTAATATATTTCATTGATAAAATTTAAAACAAGAATATTAATACAAAGATTTATTTTACGATTTATCGCAAAAATAACGGGTGTAAATAAGACTGATGCCTCTTAAAAACCGCATAATTTTTTAATTGTAAGGCTATAAGATGAGTTTAAAATAAGATTACCTAAACTTCACTTAAAAACCTGTAGCTGAAATAGCGTTAGTATTTATCTTTAATTTCACACTAATACGTATAGGAATGAAAGGAATGAATATACGGGAAAAGGCACTGGGTAATTGCTCAATATAAACTGTAAATATTATACAGCTTATACACTTACCATATTGAAATGTGTAATTTCTGGCGCAAGGAATGTTGGATGTGCGGCGTACGTTAAGTAGCAAGTGTACAAAAGTTCTTCTGCCATAGACATATGCCAGTCCGGAAGGCCATTGGCATGGCCTAGAGCAAGAGTTCCGGGCAGAAAACAGGTTAAGTGGTCCATTTTAGGATTGAATGTCTGCAACAAAATAAGTTAGTAAGTAATCTGTACTGAAATCAAATCGCAACAGTCAGAGTTATCGCCTATTCTTTTTAACATCTACTCAGAAAGGATTATGACCGAAGCTCTCGAAAATTTATCATATGGTATCAAAATCAACGGATACCGTATTAATAACATGAGATATGCTGATGACACAGTCCTCATAGCTTCATAAGCGGCCGAACTACAAGAAATCGTAAATCGAGTTAACATACGCAGCGTCGAGGCGGGTCTATCTAGGGCATGTATGTAGACATGATCGATACAAACTTCTGCAAACTATAATAATGGGAAAAGTTTCTGGGAAAAGGAAAACCGGCGGTAGAAGAAAGTCATGGCTAAAGGAACATCAAGGAATGGACTGGAATTAAAACCGCCGTAGATTTGATACATTTGGCTAGGGACAGAACTAAGTATGCGAAGTTGACTGCCAACCTTCACTAGTTGGAGAGGCACATTAAGAAGAAGAAGAAGAAGAAGAACAAAATAAGGAATTTATTTGTTGACATTTAAGAGGAAAAGTCAAGACAGATTAGTCTCTGAATTCTCTATCATACCTTTTTTTGTGTTTTGTATTGAGCCAAAGTAATGAATGACAAATATTACTCAAAACTGGTCCAATTAACATTTTTGTTTTGCTTTTGAAGTATAGCTCACATCCTATACTTTAAAAAATATTTAAAATACCTTTATACATTTCTCAATAGATCAAAATAAGGAGAAAATAGTAAAATGTTTTCAGAACAATGGTAATTATATAATTTACCTTAAAAATAACACAAATACTCACCTCGGATCCCGATGCCAGCTCCCCTATAAATAAGCGGTTATTTGGTGAGGAATGTTTCGCCAAAAATTCCCTTACTCCTTCCATTGCTGTCATATAATCATCTAGCAGACTGAAACAAATAATAGTACTTTAATATTTAGTGACTATACTATGTATAGTCACCAAATATTAGTAGGATAGTGTAGAGAGGTTTTAGCGTAGTTTATTTTTTAAGTTGTTTTGTGTTGATGTGTTATCATCTACAAAAGAGTTGATCACACAAGATGATAATCTTCAAGCTGCAAAAGTTTTAGGCGGTATTGTTAAAAGCATCAATATTAGTGCTAGACTTACTAAATAATTAAATATCAATACAATATTATTACAAGTTTGCTAGAACTAATGCAAGGTGGTCGACAGAAAGATTTTTTTGGCTATATTAACTAAGCATTTAAAGTCGAAACAAAATAATGATTTAATGGCCAGGCGACATTTCAATTTGACACAGAAAAAAATTCAACAATTTCAACAGTTGACACAGAAAAAATAAAAAATAAGTGCCAGCACTATCTCGGCACACTCAGAAGCTTCACTTCACGGAAATGAAGATGCTGACATATAGAGAATTTGTATATAAATAATTGCAAAACGAGACAAAATATATTGGAAGACAAAGTAAAATTTTAACAAGTGAATTTGATAATTAACGGACGAAACGTGTCTATTAAATACCATTTAGTTATGACGATGATTGATGGAAAAGCAATAAATGCAATTACACAAATAGCTTCTGCTCAAAGATGCTACTTATGCGGAGTTACAATGATGAATTTCAATAAACTGAATTACTATTCAAGTATGTATATTTCTATCTTAGATGAACTATAATGATTATTAGGTCTGTTATATTATTACTATTTTACTGCTATTTCTGGGATGAGATTCATGGAAAAAGAGGTGCCAACGAGATTGGGTCTTGTGTTTTAGATTATTTACAAAACTTAAATGAGCAGAACTCTAACAAAAATGCTCACATTACGTTTTATTCAGACAATTGGTGTGGACAAAATAAAAACAAATATATTATTTCATTATATTCTTATGCTGTGTCTAAGTTCTAAAATATTCACAGTATTACTCACAAATATTTCATAAAAGGCCATACCCAAAATGAAGGAGATAATGTTCACAGTTTAATAGAAAAGCAAATAAAAAGAAATGAGATATCTGGCCCTATATACATTCCTCACCAATATATCACATTCATTAAGAACTCTCGCAAGAATGGGAAACCTTTTAACGTGAAAGAGTTGACTTTTAATTTTTTTATATTTTTATATGAACAAACACAATGTTTTATTGAACGATATCAGAGTTATAAAATTTTGTAAAGAGGAACCGTTACAGTTTTTATACAAAACTTCATACAATGAAAAAGAATTTATTGTAGTTAATATGAGAAACAAACGGAAGAAAATGGACAAAATTGATAACATTACGGTAACCAAAGCATATTCACAAAGATTAGAAATAAGTGAACGTAACAAAACTGATTTACTTGATCTTATTAACAAAAATATAATTCCTAGCTATTACGCAGGTTTTTATAATTCCATAGTTTAATTACTTACTACTTTATTAAGAATTTTAAAGAATTTATTTTTATTTTACATTATTTTTAGTTTAATTAAGACTCAATAATGAGTACTTACCTAATATTTTATTAATAATTAAATTTGATTAACATTATGATATTATTGTAAACAGATATAAAGGCTAGAAGTTATGTTAAGCGGCGTTAATTTTAGTTTTCTTTAAAACCTGTGATGTAGAATTAATACATAAAGACCTATGATTTTAATATGTTTTTCTGCACAGATATAATTTAAAAAGTTTACTTTGTAATAAACCTTTTTTATTTTCTTTTATAGTTTTATTTTAACCCAAACCCTAAAAATATTATGAAATTTACTAATAAACTGACATATTAATGATAAATACAAAATTTTGACCGAGTATTTAGAAATAAAGAGACTTATTTATAAAAGAATCTTTAAAAAAAACTGCTACTTTAATACTACATAGACCTAATATCGACATCTTTTTTGAAATATGAAAAAAATATATTTATATGACACCCTTCGTTTTATTTTACCATAAATGATATAGATAAATAATTCAAGAATTAATTTAAAAAAACATTTACTAGTGTATCATCTAAAATCATTTTGTAAGCCTATTTTTTTACAAAAACTTAATTGTATAAGTCTTTAATCGATGTTTCCCAAAACTTGACATTTTTGGATTAGGTCTCTAAATCCTAAAGGTGCGATATGTATCGGCGAAGTCGATCGATGATAATCGCATAAAAGCAACCGCACGGACGTTGTACACTCATACAGGAACACTCTGGAAGATTGCTAGCGCCGGAGTCCCCTACCACATCCTCAGGATCCTCGCCGGATTTTCTCCGCGGCAGGACCTTCCGGGTGAGGGTAAACGGCGCTGTGTTCGAGGCCCAAGTACACTTTCGCCTTCCTTGTACTGCACATACGCTGATGACATCCCACTCCACCAGGGCGCGGAATTGGCGCTCTACGCCGATGATATCGCGCTCCTGGTGAAATCATTGAATCCGATCTACGCTGCCATCAAGCTACAGCGCGCCCTAGATTTGCTTCCGGATTGGCTAGGGGAAAGGAGGTTGACGCTGAACGTGGCCAGGACTCAGACCATGGTGTTTGGGTGCCACAGGAAGCTCCCTCCTCCGCTAATCCTCCAGGGTGAGCGCATCAGCTGGACGCCGAATGCCACGTATCTTGGTGTCGTAATAGACAAAGGTCTACGGATGACGGCTCAGGTCAAGGAGGCAAGAAACGCCGCAAGGGTAACCCGCCACCTTCTGCGGCCGGTTTTTCGCTCCCTTCTGCCTCTCCGTATCAAACTTGCCATTTACAAAACATACGTCAGACCTCATCTGACGTATGCCTCTCTGGCATGGTACGCCCTTTGCAGCGCGAACCAACCCCGCTTTCTACAGACAACGTAGCACTCCGGCACGTTGTCCAGACCCCCCGATTTTGACGCCACCATTCAGCGTGACCTCCGCGTCGAAGGGCTTGACGAACACATCATCCAGCTCGCAGTCCGCGCCTTTCACCGTGCTGATGTCTCGGATTTCCCTCACATTCGAGACATCGCACCATGGCACACCCGCCCACCGGATATACGCCGACTCCCGAGGGATAGCCTTCCCCTTCCGATTCCTGAGCTGCATCTCCGGTCGCTGGTCGCCTAAGCTGGGCCTCCTCTGGGTTACCAGGGGTCTCACCCGGCTGGGCTGACCACCCGAGCAGCATATGGCTTCTCCTTTCCCACTCCACTTTCCCCCAGTCCCTATGAACACAACTACAGGGCCTTGGCCCAAAAACCCTTGGCCTTGGGTGCAAAATGAGCAACAACAACGGCGAGTCTCTGGCGGCGGTTAACTAACCAGACCAATCCAGACCTATCCCGTCTGCACAGTGAAGGTAGTAAATTACCTTGACAACCCGTAACCTAGCACGTAGTAGATGTAGCCGAAGACTAATAGCTATGTAACAAAATAAGTTTCATTTAAATCCATCCAGTAGTTTTTCCGTGAATCGGCCACAACATACAGACAGACAGACAAGAAATTCAAAAAATATATTTTTATCTACTATTACTTGTATTAGGTCCCCCTGAAGGGTTTTTTTTAGTTTATATTCAATGCACAGATTTTACCCCCCTTACAGTTTTATTATATATATAGACATATAGATTTGTTTGTATGTTGATGTAAGTCATTATTGTATTCTCAAGGTTAATTTATTTTAAGAAATTTTAATTTGTTTAATTACTAGGTACTCGTAAAATATAATGGTATTTTGTTTATATTGCGTTAGCAACTGGATTATTTATATTATATTGCAAGTATTTTTTTATATTCGTATATTGAAAGTATTTTTTTATGTTCGTTTGTTGTTTATAACATTGTTATTTCTTTTATTATTATTGTTTCTTTTGATTTCTCAAAACTTTGGTAAAGTTTTGGTAACAAGTTTTTATTTTTTTCTTTTGATTTCTCAAAACTTTGGAAATGTTTTGGTATTGTAAGTGAAGTCCGCGGGCCGAAGCCAAGAGTACTTCACTATGATATATTAAGTTAAGTCGGCGTCGTCTTGTAGCAACTTTCTGACAATTCGGCAAGTGTTTGGTCAGAAATTCTTTGGGAAGATACTTTGAGGTGTGGGTATTTTTGTACAAAATTGTCATAAACTACAATACATTATCCTATCTGTTTCAAGTTTAGTTATATAGAAATATGTGCGCATGATAAATATATTAGTTTCTTCATCCCACTTCATACGCTCCCTTGGTTTACCAGTATTAGTGGTTGCAGGTTGATTGGCTCTTGCCTCTTGCAAAACTTCATCGACTGATGTTGCTGTTCTACTTCTACTACTTCTTCCCCCGACTGTTTATTTTATTTTTTTTATTATTAAGATGTAGTACATAATATATTTTTAGTGTAAATATGTAATGTAATTTCAATTTTTATACTTGATTGCAGATTTGTCAAAATCCCTCAGTTTTTCCCCACAAACGGGTTTTGGAGGTCAGACGGCAGTCGCTCCAATTTAAAACCGCCAACCGACGCTTAAATGTAAAAACAACGAAAAAGACTGAGTACGACTAGGGCGTCGCTGCAAAACGACGCGCAGCCACATCGCCCTACACCTGCGACAAGTATGCAAGGGCTATCGTGTCATTACGGGCACGGCTAAAGACGTTAGTACCCAGACGGAAACTCCGCTTTGCAACGTGGAATATTGGCTCTCTGACCGGATGATGCGAGGAACTCGCAGATGTACACGTCGGGTCCAGTGTGCTGGACCCCGGTGTGGCGGACCGGGTCCACATGTCCAGGGTGGACATGAAGGGGTTTTACTTTCTGTACCGTCTACCGAAGTGGTCTTAGTTGGGGACTTTTACGGTCACGTTGGTAAGGCTGCTGAGCCGTATGAACGTGTTCACGGGGGTTTTAGTCACGGTCTTCGCAATGCAGGCATTCTAAATACCAAGAAATAGCGTTAGCAGTCAAAACTCTGAGGAAAGCAGAATCCATCCATATAGTGTCCATCCAATAGTCATATCTGCCACAGGCTTAGGTGATACGGACACGTAAAAAGAAGACCACCTGAATATATCGGAAATGTCACAAAGAATCTGAACATCTCTGGGTCCCAAGACCGAAAGATGAAATGGGCAGGTATCATTAAGAGAGACATGAACGCCTGCAATGTTTCCGCTGACGATGCGTCTAGTCGAGTGAAATAGCAATAAATGAGGAAGAAAACCCCACCCATCAGATGGGGTTAATAAAGCTCTGGGGAGAGAGAGAGTCATATTTGCCACAAGATTCCATTCATTAGCTCCACCTTTTACATATCTTGGATATGCAGTCTAGTGAGTCAATCCTTGCAAAGGTTTTTTTCAAGCTTTCAGTTTCAAATGATGTTTTTCAAACCAAAAATTCACATAGCAAATCCCCAATACACCAGAGTTCAACAGATGCATCATACGGGAGGAATACTTTACGGTAATTGTGAATATTCAAAATGTCGAATGTTGTATAATGTTATATGAAGAGGGTAGTAGAAATGTGCTTCCTATATATCTTATAAAACAAAGTCGCTTTTCGTGTCTGTCTGAACTTTCTAACTCTTCTTTTTCTAAACCACCCAACGGATTTTGATGCGGTTTTCACCATTAGGTCGAGTATTTCTCAGGGAAGGTTTATATATATTTTGTTATTTGTACATTCTTATGTAAGTTAACATTAATAAGATAAATGTGTATAAAGTTCTACCCATTGATGCACTTTCGCGCATGCGCTGCTTTAATGGTAAGTACTACATGAAAATAATGTACTGGAGTATTGTTCCCCTTAAAAAGATCTACAAAAAAGTCCGCGCTTATACAAGCGCGTCCGCCGCGTCCGCCTGCCTTATACGTATCGGTGGTTCAGTGATAGAATGCTCGCCTGCCACGCGGACGGCCCGAGATCGATTCCCGGCCAAAGCATTCTATTTAATTTTCCTCACAGGCAGCCACGTAGTGCTTTTCATCAGGGAGAGAATACCCTCTTCAGCATTAACCACAAGCTCGAAAAAAAAAGCCGCCTGCCTCTATAGCAACGAAGATTTAGATGCGTTTGCACGTATTGGATAATTCGAGATGAATGTATTATTTCAGCGCGATATATTTGGTATCATATTTTTTGTAGTAGTAATTAGTAGGTATGCTTTTGTTTATAATTTATTCCGTTTAAAAATAGTCATTTAAATATCTAAAAATAATCATTTAAATATATTTTAATAAGTACTTGAAGAGATTAGTAGCACAGATTGAAAATTACGGCACCTACTAAAAAATCCTTGCTGTGTAAAATAATTGGAAAATCCTTATTGAGACTACGATAAATTAATTTTTAACAAAAACAAAAACCGACTTCTAACAACGAACTAAAAAGTGAAAAATAATTATACAAAGATTTTATAATTTTGAAGTCGGTGCCAAGTAAAACAAACAGGTTTAGTAATTAGATATTGTAACCAGGAAAAGGCGAACACTCCACTTTAGTTATCGAACAGACATCGAGCAATCATAGAGGAGACCTTCCAAGGAGAGGACGAGAAGGACCGGGTCACGGACGATTGCAATAGACCAGATATTACATTTTACAATAAAATTTCAAATACTGTGTATATCATTGACATAGCTGTACCCAATTTTCACAATATTCAGTCTACTATTGCTGAAAATATCACTAAATGCCAAGAATTAACGTTAGCAATCAAAACCATGTGGAAAGCAGAATCCATCCATATAGTGCCAATAGTCATATATGGCACAGGCTCAGGTGATACGGACACGTAAAGAGAAGACCACCTGAATATATCGGAAATGTCACAATGAATCTGAACATCTCTGGGTCCGCAGACAGAAAGATGAGATGGGAAGATATCATTATTTTTGACTAAATTTTACATCGTCATCTTTCTTTTCAAAGTCGTGTCGGCAAGGAGAGAAAACTTTCTTGCTCTGCTCCATTATTTGACATTTAAACAACGTTTTAATTGCAACTAACGAGCCAGTTTGTTTTTTTCCCTTACCACATGAACCCGAACTTATAACCCCCGTCCTAAAATCGAGCCCAATTCAAAATCTCTAGCAGACCATTTATATGGCATTCCATCCGTTCCATAAGCCTAATGGTTTATTATTATATTCTTCTGTAACTTCAGGTAAATCAGATTTCTTGTCCATTTTCAATTAAATTAACACTATCAACTATCAAGACAAATATTTTTCGTTTCATTGAAAAACAAACCGTTGCAAGTTTTATAATTACAAAATTTAAAGATCCGCGAGGCTCTGTTCTCATGCCATCAGGAAGAATTATCAGTCTTATGAGCTTGGGTTTCTAGCCACTCTGGTATTACAGGAAATTAAGCCGCAGATTCGTGTGCGAAGAATGCTATTACATGCGGCACTTTAGCACATTACCACAATCTTCATTGTGTCTTTTTCATTTTACGTGACATTGGCGAAATAAACTGTGCTCTATTGGCACGCCTAAAAGCCTCAAAATAAGGAACGGAACAGAACACCACTATACTATTATTAAAACATTTTATCATCAGTTTGTCAGCGTTTGCTTGAGAAATTTATTTACTGGTATAGTTTTAAAATGTCAAGGAAAAGACGAACTAACATAGGTCTGTAGGGAACTATTATTTATATTTATAGTTTGTTTAATATGTGTCATTTATATATTTCAATATTGTAATTTATTTATTTATCACGTATATACATATATTTAATAGAATTTATATGAAAGCGCCCGCAGCCTTCAACAGAACCGGTAAGGAATTGTAATATGTACTCCTACCCTCTTGTCGACGACATATTTGATAACTCACGGTCGATGTTTGCCACTGGAGATGCTTGATATACGTTCCTTTGTCTATTTAGTTTTTCTTCCTAAATTCGTGATTTTTGTGTTTCGTGATTAGTAGCACAGATTGAAAATTACGGCACCTACTAAAAAATCCTTGCTGTGTAAAATAATTGGAAAATCCTTATTGAGACTACGATAAATTAATTTTTAACAAAAACAAAAACCGACTTCTAACAACGAACTAAAAAGTGAAAAATAATTATACAAAGATTTTATAATTTTGAAGTCGGTGCCAAGTAAAACAAACAGGTTTAGTAATTAGATATTGTAACCAGGAAAAGGCGAACACTCCACTTTAGTTATCGAACAGACATCGAGCAATCATAGAGGAGACCTTCCAAGGAGAGGACGAGAAGGACCGGGTCACGGACGATTGCAATAGACCAGATATTACATTTTACAATAAAATTTCAAATACTGTGTATATCATTGACATAGCTGTACCCAATTTTCACAATATTCAGTCTACTATTGCTGAAAATATCACTAAATGCCAAGAATTAACGTTAGCAATCAAAACCATGTGGAAAGCAGAATCCATCCATATAGTGCCAATAGTCATATATGGCACAGGCTCAGGTGATACGGACACGTAAAGAGAAGACCACCTGAATATATCGGAAATGTCACAATGAATCTGAACATCTCTGGGTCCGCAGACAGAAAGATGAGATGGGAAGATATCATTATTTTTGACTAAATTTTACATCGTCATCTTTCTTTTCAAAGTCGTGTCGGCAAGGAGAGAAAACTTTCTTGCTCTGCTCCATTATTTGACATTTAAACAACGTTTTAATTGCAACTAACGAGCCAGTTTGTTTTTTTCCCTTACCACATGAACCCGAACTTATAACCCCCGTCCTAAAATCGAGCCCAATTCAAAATCTCTAGCAGACCATTTATATGGCATTCCATCCGTTCCATAAGCCTAATGGTTTATTATTATATTCTTCTGTAACTTCAGGTAAATCAGATTTCTTGTCCATTTTCAATTAAATTAACACTATCAACTATCAAGACAAATATTTTTCGTTTCATTGAAAAACAAACCGTTGCAAGTTTTATAATTACAAAATTTAAAGATCCGCGAGGCTCTGTTCTCATGCCATCAGGAAGAATTATCAGTCTTATGAGCTTGGGTTTCTAGCCACTCTGGTATTACAGGAAATTAAGCCGCAGATTCGTGTGCGAAGAATGCTATTACATGCGGCACTTTAGCACATTACCACAATCTTCATTGTGTCTTTTTCATTTTACGTGACATTGGCGAAATAAACTGTGCTCTATTGGCACGCCTAAAAGCCTCAAAATAAGGAACGGAACAGAACACCACTATACTATTATTAAAACATTTTATCATCAGTTTGTCAGCGTTTGCTTGAGAAATTTATTTACTGGTATAGTTTTAAAATGTCAAGGAAAAGACGAACTAACATAGGTCTGTAGGGAACTATTATTTATATTTATAGTTTGTTTAATATGTGTCATTTATATATTTCAATATTGTAATTTATTTATTTATCACGTATATACATATATTTAATGGAATTTATATGAAAGCGCCCGCAGCCTTCAACAGAACCGGTAAGGAATTGTAATATGTACTCCTACCCTCTTGTCGACGACATATTTGATAACTCACGGTCGATGTTTGCCACTGGAGATGCTTGATATACGTTCCTTTGTCTATTTAGTTTTTCTTCCCAAATTCGTGATATCTGTGGTCCGTGATTCTGTTATATGTATTTGTTTCCCAGCTGTCAGCGTTCGATTGACAGCGCTGAGTTATTGGGCTTGCTTAATTTTAGATTTCCCCTAGAAAAACGGTTTTGGGCGCTAACTCGCCTATTTCAAGAATAAACAAGCTGGCAAACGGTCTCCCAAACGATATTGACATTTTTGCGGATTCCCTCCCTGTTATTAAAAATAAATTAAGAATTTATGTATTCTTAAATCTGATTATTTTTAAGGAAATTTTGAAATTGCGGTATGTAATTTTTTGTTATTGTGTATTTATTTATTTTTTATTTGATTGTACAATTAGATTTAATTGGATTTTTTAAAAATTGATGAAATTCAAATTTAAATTCTTAAATATTTATAACTGTGTGAATATGTGAAATTTATTATTTACTTTTAAATTATTGTTTGTTTTTATTTACAAAATTGTTATCGCATGTGGAGCCCACCTGTAAATGATTGAGCAATACGAAATGATCTGCTTTTTTTTTCTTTTTTTTTTTAATTTTATTACTACCATTTAACAATGCATACAAAAACGTAAACTGTGTCCTGCAAAACTCTTTGCGAGTTTGACTGCAGCTTGTTTCCTTCTTTTTAACTACATGTAATAATTGTATCAATTGTTGGTAGGCCTTATACATAAATAAATAAATAAAACGACCTTAGAAATTTACAGTCATAAAATCTTCATAGGTCAAATGTTTTTCTCCTGTTATATTTATATTTGTATTACACGTTACTAATGCTTTTTTGCAAGCAGTGTTTACTTAAAATATAATTGTACGCATAGATCTTGCATTTGTTCTATTATATATTTTCAATTGTGTAACAATTATTGGTAAGCCGAATAAAAAAGCTTACCGCCATATTGAAAACCAAATCAAAATCAATTACATAAGAAAACAATTTGGCGCATACAGATCAAACTCCTTTAGTAAATTAACTACTAAAAAAAACTCCATTGAGAAAACAAATTAACGACTTTGCACCTAATTTCCACGAAATTACAGAGTAACGGTACTCAACGCCACACTTCGTCTTGTTAGCCGACCGGAGCAAGAAAAGGGATATAATTCATTTCTTTGCATAGGAATCGGACCAACAATCATATACCAAAATAATACAAGAAATAAAAAATATAAAAAAAGACCTACTAATTAACAGTTTTGCCAGTCTGCAGCCATTGTTTCAGAAGATACTCGTAATAGCTGTCGCCTCTCGCGCCGAGCGTTATAGTGGCGTGCGGTAAGAAATGGCCAGTGTTGGGATTGATGAAAATTGGCACCAGGCCACGTTTCTTTGGCAGCTGGTGGATTTTCTCTGATACCGCTGCCGCTGCGTCCTGGAATTTGGTTGGTAATTCTCTTATAGTTATTTGAATGGTATTATTTGTTTTAGTACATGCATATGGGCATTGTTAGGTTTGAATACAATATAATACATAGTTTATTATTTCAAATGAAGATAACAAATAATTAGAAGCTAAGATAAGTTTGCTTACTAGTAACCAAAAAATCGCCCAGAAATATTATAAATAATAATGGGTACATATTACGTAATTGTATTTAATAAAAATATGAAAAGCAGAAGTATAATAATTTTTTTTGTTAAAATGTATTTTTTCAACAAATTGTTAAAAATCGCAGTGATTCTGAGCAAAAGCATTCTATATCTGATACAAGTTTTTTTTACGTCCCCTATATCACGCACACATCAGGTTAGGCAGAGAAAATTTAGTGCTAAGAAACTCTGTACCCCATTTTCCGTCGAATTTTAGAGGCATTTCGTTTGAAGTAGCGAAACTAAACGCGGCGTTTTGCCTTGACACCAGAGCGGAGAAATAAAAATTTAATTTTCTCCAGTGGGAATCGAACTCACGACCGTAACGTTTGCAGTCACACTTCGTGACCCTGCGCCAAGACTGGACTCAATCTCAATCAAATGTAGAATACAAGTTATGATGTATTTTTGGTATTTTATAAATATAAAATAGAACAATCGATTACTTTCGAATTTATAATATATGGTATGGATTCCAAATTAAACACTCCCAAGATTAGAATTTGAACTCAAAAACATATGCGTTAGGTTAGTGAAGTCGTTTGCTTATGCTTTTAATTAAAATTAATACAAGTTTTATACAGCAATCGCTTTAGCATAGCTTAATGTTTGACAATCGTTTATAAAATATTTCTTTAATCACTTGTTATTATTGCAACAAATTGAATATTGGACATGAAATCATTTTAAGAGTTGACATATATATTATTAATTAACCTCAGATATTTAACTTTTTTGATCTTAAAAATACTTTTGCTGTTTATAAAATCTTTGTACATAACGCGCATGCAATCATATGGCATGCACATGATCGAATGTAAGAAATAGCCCAATCAACCCAAGATTAGTATATAAATTGATAATAGTTTTTTAAAGCTTCACGTTGTATCCTGCATATCGAAAGGTAGGCAAAGTGAACCTGGGAACCTAGTGTTAAGACACTCTGTTTCCATTAAGACACTTCCCCACTTTCCGCCGAATTCTGGAAGCCTTGCGTGTTGAGTGGCGGAACTCAACGCCACGCTTTGCCTGAACCATGAAATGAAAATATTAAATAGTTCATATCATCGAGTAGGAATCGAACCGACAACCTGTTGTGTTTACAATGCCACGCTTGTACCACTGCGACAAGACTTGCCTCGGGTGGATAATAGTTAATTCGCAAAAATTCGCATTTTCTATCTGGTTTTCTCTAATCTAAACTAGTAACTAAAATTATGCAACAAATTCAGAAATAAAAATATCTGAAATACTCGGCACATGCATATATATATATTTAGTATACGATTTAAAAGAAAAATTTCATAGTATTCGTCACAACAAAAATACAACTAAAAATCTAACTTCACGTTATATACCAAATAAAGCAGAGTAGGTAGAGGTAACTTGGTATTAAGTCACACTCCATTCTCCACTTTCTACACAATTTTCGAGACATTGTATTGTTGTTACTAATGAAATGAAAATAATTCATTCCTCATAGTGGGAATCGAACCCAAAACTGTCGTTCGGCCCAAATCAGACGCTGTACCGTCTATATATTAGACTATTAATCCTCAAAATGTCAACTGTGCTAAAATGACGCAGGTCTGGGGGCCCTGGGATCTCTGTCTAACAATATAAAAAATCGCAAATATTACATTCTAATAAATTAGTGTTTTTTTGTTAATTAGTGCGAAAAACTTATATGCAATATTTCACTTGCAAGATAAACAAGGTAATATATAAATCGCATCACGCAAGACGTGCAGAATGAACATAGCGTCAAGACACTCCGTTTCCAACTTTCCAAGACATCGCGTGCGGTCAAGAGGCGGAAAATAGCGACGCAATTTGTATTAAGTGTGTATATAAATATAATTTAAATAAAACAATAAGCCCCGAGCGGCGATTGAACCTACAACAACAGAGTTACAATCAGTCGAGTCGAGTGAGATACACTGCGCCAAAAGGACCTCTGATAAATTATATTTCATTCCATTAGTCAGTTATTAAAAGACCTCCACAATCCTTTGGCTATGTATTTTAACTAATAATTAGTAAAAATATTAATTTTGTCTGAAATTTCTACACGATCTCTGTGCTATATTATGTGCTATAGGCGGATAGAATTTAGTAATTAGCACTTATTTACCACTTCCTATCCATTTCCAGTACAGTTCATAATCCATTTTTCATTTAAAATTTTAGACGTATGTATTCAAACAAAGTAAACGCACGTTGAACGCACAAAAACATCTTTAAAATTACACTTTTGCATTACGACTAAAAATATTCGCAATAGTACTTAAATATTGTGCATTTAAATATAGTATTTTAATACTTCCAAGGCATTTTTTTTATCTTTCAGGAAAGTATATTTTTTTCACTTTCACGTTGTATCCCACATAATAACAGGGTACCAGAGGGAAACTTGTGTTAAGAAACTCTTTTCCCCACGCAAAGCTCAATTTTTAATACGATGTGTGTTGAGTGGAGGATATCAATGCCGAGCTTTGTCTTATTACCAAAGGTGAGCAATGAAAATAATTAATTCACCCGTCTGGGAATTGAACCCATAACTGTCACGTTGACAGCCAGATGCTGTGCCGCAGCTCCAAGAAGGCCAAGTAATTTAGGACATAAAGGCACATTTTAAGAGACATTTCGTGTTTTTTGACGCAACTAAGCTTCACTTTGTTTAAAACCAGTGAAAAACATTGTTTCAAGTTCGAATAAGAATTGAACCCACAACCATCGCGAGCTACAAACACACATATATTTTCGCACTGCGCCAGTGTAACTAAAGTTAATCAAAAAAATAGCAAAAAAATATTAATAGTTAAACTTATTATTAATCAAACGTTTTTTCTATCCTCATTAACATGAAAATAACAATATTAAAAACACAAATTAAGTACGTATTAGTACAAAAACAAGAAAAAAAATCGAACCTCAAAAACAGGATTACTACTGGCTCTGGAAAGTTCTCGAAACTCCAACTGCACAGTGGTAACTTCGGCTGTAGTGCTATAGTGGGACCATTCTGGTGCGTGCGCCGTCCGAGTACCGAGGTTCACATCCGAGTAAGGTATACCGGAGGGTGAGGAGAACGCGGCCATTAGACGCTCGCCTAGATCTTTCTGGAATTATTTTAGTAGTACATGACATATACATATGATATATACGTAGGGAACATAATTACATTCGCACTCATCTTCACTCTATTTTCGAGATATTGCGTACATTGTTTGCAGTCACACGCTGTGCCGCTGCGCCGCGACGACAGCCTCGAATTAATTAATTAATTGACCAAATGGGACCAAAAATAATAACTGAATTTCTACTTTATAATTATTAAGTTTAAATGAAATAATTATCATTTATCATCTAGTTGTTAGTTAGAAAAGTAAAAATTACACTTACAAATTTCAATTAATATCAAATAATAATAAACCGTTACTTCAAAACATCTCGTTTTTTTGAATTAAATCTAATTTATAACATTAATAACTAATTTTTTGGGCACTTTCTTATTTTTTGGTTTGAAGAGTATACGATTTATTTAGGGTTTTTTTTCAGTGACTTCTAAATTATAAAATCTTTGTAAAATTATTTTTCACTTTTTAGTTACTATTTTAGAAGTCGGTTTTTCATTTTGTTAAAAAATAATTTATTATCAGCTTAACGCTGTATGCAGCAGGATAGACGGAGGGAACCTAGTGTTAAGACACTCCATTCTTCACTTTCCGCCAATTTCTGGAGGTGTTAATAGATATATAATAGAAGAAATTTATAGTGATGTTAGGAATAAATAACTTTACTATGCTCATTCTATCCATTAGTTACTAAGCATAGGACTACAACTTTCTTTCTAGTGCGAATCGAACTAACAAACATCGCAAATATAACTCGATTGCAACTAATCTAATACATATATCCCCCTACCCCTCTGCTTACCTTGCTTGCTGTTTGCGGGATACAGTGTAAAGTAATTTTTAGTCTCAATAAAATTGAAGAAAAAGAACTAAAATCCAATCTTATCTTATATCCAACAATAAACATAACATATGCCAGTAATAAAATACTTACAGCTTTATCCAAAAACATATTATCCTGTGAAAAATGATAGTTGGTTAACAATGCACCGAGCACTCTTATTGTTACCTCGAAGAAGTTGACATCTTTGTTTTTTGAGAAAATCAATTCTTCCTTTATCCACTCTTTACCTTCTTCATATTCTGTAAATATTTGTAGTATAATTTAATCTTACATATATATTAACGTTTGTGAGCATGGATGTTTGTTCCACTTTTAAGCAAAACCTAGGTAGATTTTACAGTAAAAGCAAAAGCTTAAATATCAATACAATTTAAGTAAGAATTTTGTATAATTTGGCTATAGTATAAAAAAAAGTATAAACGTTTATAATAATTAATATTTGTACACTCTAGAAACTAGAATCATATCTTAGTATTTGTCTTTTATTACAAATAATGGTTGTAACTTAAAATTTTTATAAAAAAATATTACTATATTTTAAATATATTTCTTTGGCCTTGTTACAATAGAAATTGAACGCAAACTAAATAATACGGCACTCAATTCTTAATTTTTTTGCCATCGAGTGTCGATTGGCGGAATTCAATGCAGCATTTTGTTTCGTCAGGGTGGGGAAAACGAGAATATAAAGTAGAGAAAGTATAAGTTAAGTACCAAATAATACGTATATTCTTCAAATAATTGAACAGATTTTTTCCACCTTTCAAATAAAAAAAAAACAAAATCTAAATCGATTTATCCATTTTGGAGCTACGATACCAAGGAGTGAGTCTGTCTATAAACAGATAAGCACCAAAAACTTATACACAATACTCCTTTATTTTCATCGGGGGTTAAAAACAAAGTAAATATTTAAATAATACAAAACTAACCTTCACTCAAACCCATAATAACCGCCGTATCCAAGCTATCAACAATAGTAAGACCCAAGGAGAACCAATCGTATGGCATTCCCGATACAGGTTTCAAGTTGTCATGGCCCCACGCGTGTTCCTTGTAGCCCTTCCACGCGTGTTTAAACGCCTGCACTACTGCGAATTGCCTGGCGTTGCCTGGACCTGGAATTTCATATAATTTTCTTTTACCCTCACGGCTCCAGAACTGTCGCGTTTATATTCACGAGCCTATGTGCCTCAGCGCCAAGACAGCTCCAAAATTTTCTCATTAGAAAAACAAATATATATATATATATATATATATATATATATATATATATATATATATATATATATATCTTAGACTTTATCGTTCGCAATAGACATATACATGATCATACAATGTTCAATACAAAATTACGTATTGTACAAAAAATAACAAGTATACTAGTAATCCTATTTACATGTCACGCACATCTGCACCAAATCTCTTATACAATACTTTTATCTATAGGCAACAAATCTTTGATAAAAAATAATTATTACATTTCAAATTGAAGGGTTGAATATAAAAAGGGGCAGATTAAGTCTTCTTATAAAAAATATCAAAGGGTTATTATATATACATCGTCTTTAGGATCCCTTAGTTAAATACTAAATGCAGCTTTGTAACCAAAAACTAGTTTCGAATGATTTAGTTATTTACATGTTAAAAGATTACTTATAATTTTTAATAAAAACATTACTAATGTTTGTGTTCGAATTCGTGTTAAATGACGGAAATATAAAAATATTAAATATTCCACCCCTCCTTACTCTCCTCCACCAAGGGAATCGACCCCACAGACATCACATTTAGTCACGCACGCTTATTATGTCTCTTATAATGAGTATATGCAAATTATGTTTTTAGATTATTTTTATATAAAGAATATACCGTGGCTAATATAATTATTAAACTTCATTTATAATAACCGTTCAATAAATTCATTTTCATTTCATTTCATTCATTACAGGCAAACAAAATATAGGAACAATATTAGTATCAATAAAATTCAAATAGAAAACATACCTGTAAATATAGGTCTGTCAAATACCTCTACATAGTCAACCACATTCTTAGAGAGTAATGGATTTACAACTTGTTCACTGACGACAGATGAATTTCTTGCTGTACTCTGTAATTTAAAATTATTTCACTGTAAAAATCTTATATCTTATAAGTAATTTTATTAATAATTATTATATTTGTCACCCTACTTCTCCCAAACGGATGGACCGATTTGGATGACATTTTGCGAGTATATTGTTGTAGGTTTCTAGGTGGCTTGAAAATACAATTTGATCTTATATCTTATATAGGTGGCAATTGATTTATAAGAAAGCAAGATATATCGTAATAATTAATAGTTAGTCAGGCCGTCTTGGAGCAGCACAGCTAATAACTATGCACGAAGGTAATGGGTTTCTACTCAGGGGGCTTATTATATATTTCCATATCGCCGCTCTTTTTGCAACTTTGTCTTGGTACCAACCAAGACAAAGTTGCAAAAGCGGCGTAGAGTTACGTCGCATACGACGAGGTGCAAAGTCTCGGCAATCGGACGGAAAGTGGAGGACTGAACTTATACAACGTAGAACTATTAAAAAAATATATGGTATAATAGACAGGAAGACATCTGCCGCTCCGTCTATTTTCACATAAAAATTGAATCCGTGCCAATTATTATAATCGTAAGTATGCGAATAATATAACAGATATTAAAATATAAAACATCGTCTTATATAAATAATGGTCACTGAGGTCAGCGATCGTCATGAGAGAAGCATTGATAAAGGAATTTTCATTTATATTTCTTGAGAATACAATATATAGTAGTATACAGTTTATAATATAATAAGTGTTGAATCACTATGTCAATTAGTGAAAATCGTATTTCTAAATATAAACCGATGACATAGTGATGACGGATATAAAACGACGTTCCTTACGTTACTTTATGCTATTTAAACATAAAAGATATAATTTTGCTTTCTGGAAATGTGAGATAAATGAAGAACGGAACGAGATATAACGCTATCGTAGTTGTTCACAGTCACACGCTTGTCCCCCTGGGCCACGACTGGCCCCGATTTGGAAACTTAGTCAAAAAAAAACTATTTATTGAAGCAACTAACTGTTAAAGATATATTAATATTTTTTTTTTAGATTTTTTATGTAATTTTAGATTCTAAACTGTATAAACAAATGTTACCCAGCTATTAAGTTTCCAAAACATACTATTGTTATCTAAGCTGTTAACTGCCAATTGGGCATTACCTTGTTTGATTTAATTTTTAATATATTTTGCACCTTATAGATCTTGAAATAAGGTCATATTTACAGTGTGTCTAGAACACGTAAATGTAATCATTAATTAAGATTGAGAATTGGAGAAATAGTTTTTTTTAAATGTACAGAGATAAAATTGTAAAAACGTTACTTTTACTGTAGTAGTAATATTACTGTAAGAAAATGTTACATAAATTTAAATATTTCAGTTTTTTTAAAGCATTTTAGCTCAATTTATCTTAACTTTTACGACGGCACGAATAAAAACTCGTCTCAATATCAATTTAGTAATCAAGATTTTAAAATAATAAAAACAAAAACATAAAAATTAGAACATAGTAATTAATTACTTTACATAGATAGATATAGGTGAAACTAGTAAAATAAAACAAAATCTACAAATATTTCGAATATGAACTCGTGACCTAATGAAACACTTACTTATAACCAATGAGAAGACTTAACGAAGAAGAGAAAACTATTTACTCACATGTTCATCATTCTGTTTCGTATTATTTTCGTCTGTCGTCCTTGAAGTGCAAAATAGTATTATTAATGTCGTAACTATAATCACCGATGCATACACTAGGGACCTTTGCAGCCGCGACAGCTGATTCCATTTCTGAAATGTATATTAAAAAAAGTATAAAAAAATATAATTAATTTTATGAACGAAATAAATATTTGTTAATCTATTATGAAACGATAAAATAACGACATTTTTATCTAAATCTACATATACAGTAATTGAAAAAAATATATTTACTATACGAAATTTAATTAGTTTTTTATACAAATAGACATTTTATACCATGTTTATATATTTTATGAAACGACAAGATGTACGTGATTCAACCTATTCAATGAGCCTTGTTGAACAGAATAAGCTGCTTGTTACAATTGTAGCTCTAAGTGTGTTACAAATTAACCTCATGCATATAGGTTAGTCAAAGTGTGTGGGTTTTAGAGGAATTTAAAAAACAGATAAATGAAATGTTTTTCTTTATATTTTTGTACAGTGTATGTAAATAAAGATATTTATGTGAAAGTCAAAATGTCCTAATGGTTTATGGTAGAGGTGCAGGTTCAAATCCATATTGCACAAATATTTATATCTATCTATCTTTTGATGAAAAACTTCAAATATTTGTTTTTTTTAAGTGTAACAAAACATTTGTATATATTTGGTAGTGCAAGTGTATAGCATGCACTACCAAGGGAAGTACATAGATAGAATCTATCTTTATCTATATTTTCTTTTACCATCTAATTTTAAGCCATATTGATATACCATCTAACACCATGGTTCATTTTATCAGAGTGAGTAAATGAAGTCATATCCACTAGTAACCTATCGTTAGGAATGGCATATAATATTAAAACCAATCGGGCTATAATAAAAGGCAAGTTGCTGTATGTGCGCATATTGCCAAGAATAATAAATGTGAAGTTATGTAAGAAAATGAAAACATATATTTACATAGTATTATTATGTAGTCATCAATCAAAATTGTGATATCATAACAAGTAAGGCTATAAATTACTTAATTTAACACATAATGCAACACTTAGTGAGGAAAACAAAAAGAACCTAAAATTAATAAATTCATTTCCCACATTTAGTTCAGGCTATCAAAGTGCCTGGATGAAAGTGTGACAGTTGCAGGTTGATTTTCACTCAGGGGAATGAACTATTTTCAGTTCCTGGCTCTGGTAACTAATGTGCCATTGAGTTCAACAAATCAACACACAATATGTCAATAACAAGTTAAGAACGGAGTGTCTTGACACTAGGTTCACCCTAGGTGACTCTCCGCCAATCTTGCTATGTGGTTAAGGAAAAAGCTGAAAAAAAGAACTTACTCTGATAATTTTGATATGTGACAATGATTGATCTAAATTCCTATCTGCACTCTGCCATGTATCTATTGACTTTAAAACCATTGGCAAGGGAGTGCCAAGGTCGATCCTGACATCTTTCTTAGGGTGATGCATTTTCATTTCAAACAGTAACATTGGCATACATTTTCATAATAAATACTGAAAAAGAAGAGGTTATTATTTTTTTTTAATTTTTACATGGTATCCTGCATATAGCGGGTTTGAGGCTCTATTTTAATTTCTGTCTAAATCAACACTGCGCTTTGTCTTAAGCCTTTAACCTTAGTAAATTAATTGAGGGGTACAAAAGCAAGCATGAATGAGTGTGTGGTAACAGATAGTTATTTCTACCAGAATCAAATGTTGGTCCTTTTGTTGGAATAGGTTACACAATTAACATTAATCAAAATAAACTAAACTAACATTTATTATATAGAGGCTGTTGTGGCACAGAGGGGCAAGCAAAAAGTGGGGGGACGAAGTGTCTTAACACTGGGTTCCCTCTGCCTACCCTGGTGTGTGCGTGTGTACAGCGTGAAGCTGATTTTTTAGATTATTATTTATTATAAATAAAATATATTTTTGGACTGACTGGCTTTTACTTTTATACCCCTCAATTATGCTTACAAGAATATGTATTTTAAATTTACACTTATTTCAATTATGATTTTAACATACACTGGTATATAGCTAATAAATTGGTAACCAAATTCATTGATGCACATTTGATTCCCATCAAGAACTGTTACCAGTATATGCTGAGAGAACAAATGTAATTTTTGGTTATAATTTATTTTTAACTGCTCTGTAGTTACAGGGGAAGCATCAAACACTACAGTTCCTTCATACATGTTCCATCTCATGAATTATCAATAACCTATACTTGCCCTCTAGGGGCTCCAGATACTAGGATTTCCCCCACCCCTTTTACCACTCATTCTAGAACTATATGCTAGCAAATTGATTATATTGGTATATACTATATATGATTTGTCATATTTTGCATTGAATTACTAATATACACAACTTACTTCACTTCTGTTCTGTTATTTGATGATGGCGTTCCAAATGTGCAAAACTTATCACTTCACCAATGTAAGATTGTATGGTGGAGATACAAAGTAGGTTGTTTGGTAATAAAAATGTTATATTACACCATAGGAGAATTCATATTAAAATTAAATTCAGTTAATCACTACTTTCACCTATAAAAAATATTCAATATTTACAATATAACATAGTAGGTATGAGTAATAAATACTGGACTTACTATAATAAAAGATATTTAAAAAAAGCGTAGGTTCACATTTAAATAAATATACAAAAATATGGTATGTATATATCTGATCAAGAGATGAGCTTTTTTACAAGGCTGTGTTTATGTGTTTGTGGCTGTTATATTAAGACTATTTATCTAAATCGTTAAAATATGAGAACAACAGTGAACACTACGTAGTATATTTTAATACAAGTTAAGATTATTTACTAACCTGTTTAAAAAAGGTTATCTTAAGTCTAAGTAAATAAAATAAGACAGTTAAACTGAAAAATACTTACTGCTTTAAAACCAGAAATATTATTTCGTAGGCTTTTCAAAATTAATATAAGCACCAAAATTCTGTTTGTCCACGTCTACAATAGAAAAAGTGCATCTTAAACAATTTTTTTATTCGTCACTTAATGAATGCATTCTAAACATGATTTATGCTATATCAACACAGTTGATATACAGTTTATATTTAATTTATAATTTTGTGTATCGTTAGAATAACGTATGTTTTATTTTAAAATATTTGTTGGGTTAACAAAGTACTGCAAGGTGCGAAATATTATTCGCGCAATCAAATATCGTTTAACCATAGACTATAGACAAATGTCAGTTATAAAAAGACAAAAAACACCATATCTGTCATCGGGTTAAATATTAGATGCAAATAATTATTTAATTTATAATTTCAAAATATTATAAGAGAAGTTTATTATAAATATAATTATGAGTGTCAATTATTTTATTTATTGCAATTTTCATCTGCTTTGATTTGGTTTGTCATTGAAGTTGTAAATTGTCTTTGCCATTATTTTATTTTTATCTCGCTCATTCAAATCCCGCTACGTTCAAATTTTAATAAAAAAATAATAAATAAATAAATAAATCAGCTTGACGCTGTATCCCGCACACAGCAGGGTAGGCAGAAGGAAACGAGTGTTAAGACACTCCGTTTCCCATTTTCTTCCAAATTTTGTATTTGAATTTGTACTACCTCGAATGGGGATCGAACCCACAAATGTCGAGTCGCGTTACAGTCACATCCTTGTGCCGCTGCTCCACGACGACCTCAATTTTAGTATGTTTGTTTTTCAATTTTTATTTTGTTTTTCAAATTGTAATATGTTTTCTAAATAAGTGTTTTTCTTTCCTATGTGCGGAATTACAGTTTAAAAATGTTTAAAATATCCTGTGACGATCTTTATCTCTGTAAATAAAATATATTTTTAGAAATCGAGTATTCTAATTTAAAACAGAAATTCGTAGCTATCGAATTAAAATTGATAAAAAATGAGGGAAAAAACTGTTATTTTTTACAATGTACAAAAATAAATGTCGATGAGAAGGTGAAAATAAAACAACGAAATTAATAATATAATACATTTGTATTTTACATATTATAAATATATAATCTAATTAAGGATGTCAGTTCTCAAAATATATATTTATTTTTTATTTACTATTTACCCGACTACAAGGAAGAGGGTTATGATTTTGAGCATTATGTATATATGTGTACATCTATACATATAATAAAACAGTAAAAATGGCGCATCTGTACATTGAATATATTTACATAATAATCATTGAGTGGCTTTAAGAAGAGTAATAGAACCCAAATCCACAAAAAACAAATTGTCTGTTTGCACGTTCTAATCTCCGGAACTGTGGACGGATTCGAATGAAACTTTTTTTTATTATATAACTGTTAAGTCTGGGCAACATATAGGCTACAGTTGATTTAAAAAATCTCGATACCTGATGTGGAACCTTAACAACCTGTCTAAATATAAATATACTGCCTTGGGGAAAATTGAACAACTTGACGAAAAATTTCGGCCTACATAAAAATGAAGATCTGGAGTACCTGACCTGGAACCCTATTTATTCTCCAAGTGATATAAATATAGCGTCTTAGTTAAAGTTGATCAACATAACAAGCATTTTCTGTCCACATAATAAAAACGAAGATCTGGAGCGACTGACATGGAACCCCAACAGCCCAGCTAAACCTTAAGAGATATGAATATATATAATGGCTTAAGAATAGTTGTTCTGCGTGGCCAGTGTTGACTGAATTGAGATTATTATTATGACCTAATAATTTAAAATAAAATAAGCTAGGAGTACCTCCACGCGGTATCTATAAATAGTCATGTAGTTTAAGCGAGCGAAGCCGCGGGCGGGCTGCTAGTACATAGTGAGTGGTTTAGAAGTTATACTTATAACTTCTAAACTACTTACTATATTTTGACAGATGAGATATTGGTAGAAGCGTCTAGATTGTCCGCTGGTTATAAGCTTATAAGCTATTTGATCTTACAATAAATTGTATGTGGCGCTCCCTGCGTGACATAATGTTTCTTAAAAAAAACTATTATGATATCCAAGATGAGTGGGGTATCAAATGAAAAGCTTTTAGACCGCGATATTTCAGTTGTCGGGTTTTAGTTTTTGAACTTTTTTCTGGTATTCTTTACTACTTTGCTCTACTTATTTTTTTTATTTTTTTTACTACTTTCTTGTATTTTTTTTAAAACTTATTTCTGTTTTTTTTTTTAATTTAGGCCGTCTTTAAGTTTAGGCTTTACACTTTTCAGATGTTGCTGTGTCCACCGAAAGAAGATTCTCAGCTTTTGCTGCAATATTTTCAACTTCTTAGGATTCGAGCGTTCCGCGGTGTTCAACTTCTGATAACTCCCACTTCCGCTCCCGCTAAATGTTTCTAACTCCTGCTTACTCACTCTCCTGAATACGTCTGCCTCCTCCTGGCTCCGTCTTTTGATGAGTGATGGTTTCGAAATCTTATCCCATCTCACAGATATTCCCAATTCCAACCAAATCCATCGCTCCTATAACAAAGATAGTCCTATCTTATTGTCTAATAATTTACCGTTTAAGTACTGAAACTGTGACGCCAACTCTAAAGTTTCATTATCATGTAAAAATATAGTAAATAGAGCTAAATATTGAATTTTAGTGTAGGTCTAAATTAATATGAGCTTATCAGACATAATCAAGACTTGAGAAAATCGATAGTAGTAATTTATGCTTATAATTTAATATCTGGCAAGGCGAAGGCCGAAAAGAATTGTAAAAATTAAAAACTTTTTTTTTATTTTTACAATTCTTTAAATTTTAAACGAACTTTAAATTAAATCTTACATAATAATTATTTTCGAACAACTCAAAAACTCAAAATGATCAAAATTTATATATCTTCGCTATGCTTAAAGTCTTTGACAACTCATTTGCTTGACTCGTATACCGCTTGAAAATGTAGCCCGTATTTTTATTATTCTAACCACAAGAGAGTCAACGTATCTTTAGCAAATAAACAAAGAATATATTAAAATGTCTTCCTAAAATGGCCAAGCAACGTTTTAAAGAGCCAAAGGAAATTCAGATAATAAAAAAAAAAAATGGTCAAATAGTCTACTGAAATTATTGTAGATGCCATAAATGCTCTACTACGACTTATGAGGATGAAACAAATTTTGTTGGTGAAAACTGCATCTAAAAATATACTTGCATGCTCTAATCCAATAGTACTTAAGTATAGTATAAGAAAACGCAATTCTCATTTCTGATGTTTTTGCTATTTTACTAGAGAAATCTTAATTTTGTTTTGTTTTTGTGAGTGATGTGTTATGAAAGAATTATACATGTAAAAAATACCTAGTTGATTTCTTACATTCCTCTTTTTTGAACCTTAGTTGACCAAAACAAAAAAATTCGAAATTTTCATCCCTCACTTACCGACATTTTAGAATTCATGTTGACGCTTTAGTGAAATTTAGGCGTGGGTTTTTGAAAAACAATCTTCTGCAGGCGCACGAAAGTAAGCTCCCAAATCAAATTATATGAACTGTAAATAATAAACTTATTTTTAATCATAAAAATTTACATAGTTCGTGTATATTTCTACTAGGTATGATTGTGTGATAAAATGGGACAGTGGTTTCCAATTTCTAAATACTATAATAATATCTAAATAATATTTAACCGTATTTAATTACATGCTTTCGGCGGCTATTAAAACGTTATGGAATATGTAGTTTGAAAAAGTTATTTTTGTTATTATATTATTATATTCTAATATCGTATATAACTGTCGGACGACTCTATGTGAAGCTGCTAAAATTTATTAAATGCATTTAAATAGATCAAGCAGCAACAAGCAAAACTATATTAGCTGTAATTGTAATAATTAATGAGTAACAATGAAAAAAAGTCTCTCGTGGTAGCTTAGAAAGCCTAGAAACTCTCTCTCAAGTTTCTTGATATCAATCGGCTGGGATCAACTTTTGATTGCTGAAGACCCCCAATCCACTTTCCATCATCGGCTGCCTTAAATTCCCATTTTTGTTAATAGCCTTCACTTTCTTCCCTTCATAAGAAATGTGTTTGAAGTGCTAAATAGGAAAAAGTTTTATATCAGATATGTATATCGATTTTACGTACCGCTATGTCAGCTAACAATTATTATTTTCACAATTAATATTATAGTAATTATTATATTTTTAATTATTTATATAGATACCTAATACTTATTACAATTGTCTTCTTAAAGTCACCATATATAATATAGGTACATTAAATAAATAAAACACAGTTTGACCTTCGATATTTGAGATGAATTAATCAATGTACAGTCCGAGATGGCGGATGCATCCTGCGCGTTGGTATGTGCAATCGAAAGGAAAATCAATAAATGGGATGACCTGTTGCTCAGGATTTATATATTTATTATTATTGAGCAACAGGTCATCCCATGTATTGTTTTTCCTTTCGATTGCACACATATATATACAATAACTCACCTTAGGGAGTCTGTAGGGTTGTTGATCTTGGTTGCTTAGGTGGTAAAGAAATAAAAACTAAATAATTTAAAATACGGAGAGAGACAGAGCTAAGTAAATAAATAACAAACAATATATTGAAAATTAAGGACGATAATGATAACAGGAAAATAGCAGGGCTAACAAAAATATTATAAAGTAAGAACTACCAAAGACAAATGGTTCGAACTGTTTAAAATCGAAAATATCCAGAAGAACACAGTTTTGGATACAAACAAAAAGAATTAAACGTGATAGGACGAAAGTCACTACGCGGATTCTTCCATCCATGGAGATAGCTTTTCCTTTGGATCTGGCCGAAGCCCTATCACTATACAGGCCTACCCGTTAAGACGCCACTGACTCTACTGTTTATTTTCAAACAACGCTTCCAGAATCAAAATAATGCCAACATTTTGACATTTACTCAATGTATGGCCAACATATGCATATTTTATGAACAATTTTATATCTTTTTAAAAAAGATACATAGTATGTTTTACATTATACTTATTAAAAAAGTACATCGTTTTAATTAACATCGTTTTTAAATGTTTTATTATTCATATTATTTTAAAATATTGTAGTTTAGAAGAAAATTCTGAATCAAAAAGTGAAATTCTACCTAGGCGCGTCTAGTCTAGAAATTTTAGTTACATTATTCGCCAATAGAAGGCGTTGACTTGTATGTTATTTGTAATAATATATTTCAGCTTCCACTGTATCCCGAGGGAGCCTAGTGCTTAGACATTCTGCTTCCCATTTTCTAAATATTTCAAATAAACTATTAATTTAGTATTAAATATTGTTCATGGAAAGATTTGTCATCAACTGCTGGATCTGCCCGAAGCCCTGTAGTACAGGACTAGAGCTTGAGTTTAAAACATGGAATAGTATTATACTATAATATTCAACTTCAACATTGGTCTAGTTCAGTTGGCCATAGCGAATATATCTCATATTCGCTATGGCTTGTCACATTATCAACTAGTAATCCCTCTAAGGCGAAATGCGGATGATTTATGTAGTGGGGTATCGAGAAATGCTTTTAGTTGAGCCTTTTATTACGTATATTTTCTTTCTAATTCTCAGTAAGATCTCTATAATATATTTTTTTATCACAATTAGTGTAAAAAAATTATGAGTAACAATGCTACCTTGAATCTTCATTTTATTACCTTGACAAAATTATATTTACTTTATGCCAAGTTCTTAAAAAAAATTAGGTAAGAAAATGTAAACTATATTTATTTTCATTATTCTTATTTCTCAGTTTCATGCCTTATCTATAGGTAGCGGATTAGAGGAGAGGAGAGTTTCAAAACATTTTCACCCCTTCTCCCGTTTCTGCTCGAACACAAACTGAGCAAACATCCATAATGTTTTTACGAATACTTTCATATTCTTTAATTTCTATTGTTTTTATTGCATTGGATTTAAAAGATAATAAATAACATAAGAAATAACTGTGATTTTTTAAATTTGTCCCAAACGCACCATAGGAACAGATATCTAATCTTTAAGTCAAAGGTGTCAATATCATTCTATTCAGTCCTTGTATGTAGCGATGTTGGTTTAAAAATTCACATTGTGGCTGGCAGAAATCCGATTGCGCTGAAATATCTATTCTAATGTTATAAAGCCAAAGTCAAGTCAACCTTACGCAGTATTCCGCATATAGCAGGATAGGCAGAGGGAACCTAGTGTAAAGACACTCCGCTCCACACCTTCCGCTGATTTTTTCGAGACATTCCGTGTTGAGTGGCAAAACTCAACGCCGGTATTTTTCCTTGCTGCCAGAGAGAAGTAATGTTAATAAATTAAAAATTCTTTCTCAGAATGGAGATCGAACCCGATCCTGGACTAATGTTACAAAGCTGTAAAGTTTGTTCGAATTTCGGTTAGTACATTTATTGACTAAGCCTCTATCTACTACATCACAGATACTTTACCTGCAGCCAAATTTATCTCGGGCATTTAGAAAGTGTCATTTATTCCCATACGGCTATGCGAGCGGAGTCTGAGGAACAAGCTAGTCATATGTTAACGAAAAACTTTGAACTCTGCAAGGCCGAGCGGCAATACCGTGTTTTAAAGTATTTAATTAAATTTACCAAGAATGTATACACATTCAACTTACTTATTTTATTATGTTGAAAGGTCAACGTTTGTGTTTATAAAGAAAATAAAGTTTTATATAAGGTAATAAATTCATAAAATAATAAGTATAAAAACTCGTTTGTTTACACCTATAAAAGTAATTAAGAACAGAATGGATAAATAATAATTGTGAAAAATAAAGAC
The DNA here is from genome assembly GCA_013403645.1 of Heliconius nattereri. Taxonomy (NCBI): domain Eukaryota; kingdom Metazoa; phylum Arthropoda; class Insecta; order Lepidoptera; family Nymphalidae; genus Heliconius; species Heliconius nattereri. The sequence continues at coordinate 577,163 of JAAIXI010000208.1, read as the reverse complement.
AAATTTTCAACATACATTTGAATGGCGCGATGAGTTATGTTAGTGCCTAAGTTCCATTAACATTTGTCCAATAAAAAACTACCTACGTCAAATTCTTTCCAAGAAAAAATTACATATGATATAAATATTAACAATCTACATTAAAATTAAATATTCAACTAATTCATCTCTAAGAATAATTATAACAACGAAAAACGATTTGACGAAAAATGAACTTATTATAGACGTTTTCAACGCCTGACTTATTCTTCTAAGGCCACTAGCCTGTTAAATGGTGAAATCCACCCAAATATTGCAATTTCAGCCTTCACCTTATTCCGTTCCTGGACTCGTGGCACCGGTCACGTAGACCAACTTCACACGCAAAAAAGGTAATAACAATCATGACTTCCGTAAATTAAAGTTGTCTTCCTTTTTATGAGTCTATTGTTTCAGCGTTAGACATTTTTTTGTAAGGCAGAAAGAAATCTATATATTATATTAAACCTATAGCACTCAGCTATAACATTGAAAATGTCAGACTGCAAATGGTAGGGGATTCGATGCCTAGTCGGGGGAATGTATTATATTATTAATTTACTTTTACATTTTTTTTTTACAAATAGGATTTGAAATTAAGACTCTATTTATAGCACTTAACTATTTCCTAGACCCAGTTCTAGAAACTGCCATAAGTAACTAATGACAATATATATACTTCTAAAGAATAATATATTGTCTTGATTATATCGAGTTTGGATTTTCCCAATCATAAAGGCAAGTGTTTTTTGCGAATTACACTTAGGTACATAATTGAATTTAAGAGAATGAAAGAATATGTTTCTAGGTGTCCGTATGCACACAACGAAAGTTGCACTTTACAGAAAGTCTCCTCCTTCCCGAAAGTCCTCTTAATTCCATTCCTTTACAAAAGTAAAACAAAGTTTTCAAACAAAGTTTTCATGAAATTTCTCAATAACTTTACAATTGTTATTTAAAAGCTTTGATTATGTATGTATTTGTGCTATGAAAGAAAAACAAAATAAAGATTTTAGCGCATATTTATTTTATTCTAGGTACTTCTAAGTTAACGATACCTACAATGGGCGTATCCGTTTGTCAAAGTCGTTACACTGCTGGAATTATATCGAAACGAAATAAATCGCTTACGATTGATTGCTTTTTTTCTTTAGTAAATGACATTAATTCCTGGCATTAATCCCGGCTATTGCCAGGGTCTGCCTTCCTACTCAACTTACTGCACTTTGCACGGTCTTTTGCGTCCTCGGTGGTTAGACCATTGGCTCTCATGTCCTGCATCACGACATCCAACCAGCGCTTCCTTCGGCGTTCGGGAGGTCTCACTCCAGGAACTAGGAACTGGTATTGCAAGGCACAGTGTAACTTAAAAAATTTTTTTTCTTTCGCAAAAGATTATTTATCAAATCCGTAAGCGACACACACTCCATCTAGTATATAACTCTAACCAGAGAATTAGAACTTATTAATTGCTGTTTCAACAGGAATTTTATTAAGAAAGACTAATACAGTCCAATCGTGGTGCAGCTGGACAAGAGGACTGTTTTCAGATATTTTAGTTTAATGCTCGTTATTCCCTTTTTACTTTTATTATTTGTCATGTTTCTTGTTCAATTTAGCTTTAATGTATTATTTTGTTTTTGTTATATTCACGTTTTCGTGCTTAAAAACATGAATGAGCCTTAATCATCCAAAATATGAGGACACCAATACGAAGAAGGTGGCTGTTTTTAACGTCGAAGTAGAAGAAGCGTGACGAAAGGAGTCGTATCCCTAAAATCAAATCAAATCAGGTTCACGCTGTATCCCGCACACAGCAGGGTAGGCAGAGGGGACCTAGTGTTAAGACACTCCGCTCCCCACTTTCCACCTTTGTTTTGTTTGTTTACATTTTGCAAGCCAAAAATATAGATGGAACCGCGGTTTTTCTTTCCATAGCAAAAACTCAAAATAATTAATGGCCCCAAATGGAGATTGAACCCGCAATCGAAAATTGAAAATTATATCTACATTCTTTGTTATAATAATTTGCAACTGACCATTGTCTGTAGTTTAAAGAGTAATAAAATTTTCTACTTTTATACTCTAAATTCTAAAACCATGCAAATATATATACAGGGTGTCCCAGGAGTCAACGATAAAACGAAAACAGGTGATAGACCAAGTCGCGACAGTTATGAGAAAAATATTAAAAAAAATCTGTGTCGTGTATTTTTCATATTATATTGATTTTAAAAAATATCGGAAAAACCGACACCCTGTGATGATTTTTAAGGTCCTGAGACTACAAATATTACTCTTTCTTCATTTTTTTTCTGTAATGTAATCATGAGTAACCCTTCTGTGAATTTTAAACATACCTGCATCAGTTTTCCAAACATTAAATTCAAAATAATTACTACACCCTACTTTAACCGACCGTACTGTAAAAAAAATGTACTACACTGTTTTTGCAAGTAACCTTAAAAGTTGGCGCACTTAATCTGGATTCCGAAATGGTACAATACGTGCTGGAATACTTCTTGGTTGAAGAGAGAAAAATCGAAATGTTGGCCGTCTAGGTATTTTTAAGACCACAGTTTACAGGTAATACACGCCCATTTCATCAATGAGAATAACTTAGATACAGACAATATCTTGCTCTTCCTAAGCACGAGTTATCAAGTTAACCTATGCGTTTGCGTATCTCTCCCGATACATTCTTATTATATATATATATATATATATATATATATATATATATATATATATATATTAATTTTTATGAAATCTTAAGCGAAACTTCTTACATAATAGAATTTAATGATAGATTTTATCATAAGAAGTCTGGTACAGTGGATAGATAGATTCTATGTAAGAAGAAGTATTAGTTATATAAGCTAGTGGTACTAAGAAGACTTGCATAAGATTGCATTAAATTAGGAAAAAATATATTTTCTCGTATATATCCTATGTAAACATATGTAATTCTGCAGAAGGTTAGTTTATAATTCTAGTGTATAAAACTTGGATTTTTTTTTAAATACTTATTGATACGTAATAAAAGATTACAGTAAATAAAAAAAATAATCAAATTTATAAAATATATATTTTGTATAAAAATAATCATCACGGTATCAAACCCACCACCGTTGCGTTTACAGACGCAAGGTTATGCCCATGCGCCGAAGGTCTTTTTTATATGAGTATAATTTGTTCTACTATCCTTATTTGAAGACAATGAGTCAAAGACGAGGGCGTTTAAAGTAATTTGTGGCTATTATTTATAAATTAAAAAAAAGTGGCACTAGAGATAAAAAAAACTTTGAACTCAGCTCCTATTACGATTCACTATCAGTAGACATTTATATAAACAATACTAATTACTTATATCAAGACACGCGCCCACGTGTGCAGCCAAGTTTTCAGTTTTTAGACAGATTCATTTGAATTTGTTTTTTTCTAGCAAAAAAAAAATCAGCTTCACGCTGTATCCCGCACACAGCAGGGTAGGCAGAGGGAACCTAGTGTTAAGATACCGTTCCCCACTTTCTGCCGAATTCTGTACGCATTGCGTGTAGAGTGGCAGAAGAAATGGAAATAAAACGTAAATAAATATTTCACTTCCTCGAGTGAGATCTCAATTATTTCCTAGCACCAGGCAAGAAAGCAAATATTAATATCATTGCCCAGTATAAGCTGGAAATATATCACTTTGTACATATAATTGAGCCTGTAGAGTGAAATTTGTCGGTTAAGTCGAGAACGACGAATTCCTTTACATTTACCTTGACTGTCAGTTTTCGTTTATGGTTTTTATAGGATTATGTAACTCTTTAGTTAGTGCAAAGAAGTATCTATTTGTCAGTGTCAGTATTTGATTAAAGTACTTTTTTTAATTCACTAGGGTAGGTAGAGGGAACTTCCGTGCCACACTTTTCGCCGAATTCTTAAGGAAATGGCTTAGCTCAACGCCGTGCTTCGCCACGACGTCAAAGTGAAGAATTGAAAATATTAAATATTCCAATTCCTGCAGTGAAGTCCAGGATTTATCCTGAATTTCTTTTTTAATATACAATTTTATAAAGAAATATTTACTATTTTACATTTTAAAAGGCAAAATTATTTATAACTTCAGCAATAATTGAACTGTTACAAAATATTGGCTTATTTTATAAATATATATATATATATATATATATTAAAATTGTGCATATGGAAAAATTGTCATTTCCTAGGTACCTACAGTAATTGACATAACTATATATCAGCGATCCGTCCTTTATGTCAGTCATTTGTTTCTTACATTAATATAATTATTACGGCAAATTATTGAAGTGGACGTGGACTACGTAATAAATATATATTTAAATTAGTTAAAATTTTATGTAAAATATTCTTTGAATATAATATAAAATATGCTTGTTTTGAGAACAATTGAGTTGGATTAAAAAAAAAGTTGAAGTGCGAGTTGGAATTGCCTTCCGAGGGTTCTGTGTCAATTTCAGTATGAAGTACAACCTATAAATGATGATAAACTTACTTTGACGACGTATGTTACCTATAAATTTTGTCACCTCTTGCCAAATTTCATAATTGAACGTCCGCAGGAAGTACCTTATAGGTATCATACAAAATGCATTGCGTTAAGTTAGAAGCTTAATTTTTTCTGTTCTCTAAGAGGCCGAACACTTGGATATTTGTTATTAATTTTAGCGTTATTCTCCACGTGATCTTGCCATAAATGGTGTTGACAGACGAACAGATATATAGATGGTCAAATAAATATATTTCTTTGAGTATTCGATTTTCTTTTCCGAGACACGGAACCTTAAAAATAGTAAAATAAGTTATTATAATATATTTCCAATATTTTTTTTATGACCAGAAGCTATGATTATACAAGTATAAAAGCTTTCAAGCAAATTTTGTAATATGAGTTAAAATATGAGATAATATATGTATCTTTATAACATATGGATTATAAAGTATAGTTTAAATAAATAAGGTACTTTACTAGAAACTATTTCCACAAACGTAATTACTTTCCATTTTCCGTGCTTTTCGTTCCGTTGAAAGTGAGAAACGAATGATGTAATATCTGAAAACATTCTGCTCCTTTATCGTGAGAAAACACAGATTTCATGTTAATAAACTCAAATGCATTATTCTGAACAATTAAAGTCTACTTGATTTCCGCTCAATAAGCAAACCCGTTTTAGAAACCAGATCGACCGAGTCCTTCAAAATTATTTTGTAGTTTTGAAAAAGTGAACTGGTTAGCTTATTATTATTATGTAGAATAAATTGTAATTATTTTAATATACGACGTTTGACACAATCGTAAATTACGATCGGCTGCAGAGTGAATTTTTTTCTAAAACGAATACAAACATTCTTTATGTTTTAAGTCTAAAGTTACTAAAACAGTGAACGAAGTGTCTTGACACTAGTTTTTCTCTACCTACTCTACTAGATGTGGGAAATGAGTGAAATTAAAGTAGCATGAAAGAAGGATTTCACATTTTTTTTATTGGAACGGGATTGTACTTGTCCTCGAACTTAGAATACTTCCGGTCCCCACGTTCCGCCGAATGATGGAGGCATTACGTGTTGAGAGGCAGGACTCAGCTTGCTACGTTACCAGAGCGAATGTGTGGAAATTAATTTGCAAATTAATAATTTGAAAATGTGAATTGCGGTACTAGCTCATGCTGGGTTCGTCTTTTTGCCATAGATTTTTTTATTTTGCCTATTTATCAATAATGAGACATTCAGATATTTCAGGGAATTATAGGACAACATTATAGTTATGCTAGGTACTTGATCTCAACTAAGAACACAAAAATATATATTTCAGATATTTGTACTAATAGTTAAATTTTAGGTAGATAAATGGATATGGCATTGCTCATTATTATTTAAAAACATCAAAATAAATTAATGTAGATTCGCTACTCGCATACTCGTGCCCAAGGAACCCAGGCCGGGCATAAGCCCCGCTCCGTTTTTAAAATTTCTAAATACTTTTCATTATACTTTTTTTTTTGTAGCTTCACGCTCAGCGTGGATATAACAGGATAGGTAGAAGCAACTCGGGAGCCTAGTATTAAGACACTCAGTTCCCATTAAGACACTTCCTGTCCCCGTTTTCCGCCGACTCATCGAAACATTGCGTGTGCGGAACTCAGTCCTTCTTTACTCTGTGTTTACATAACACTTTAAATCACCAATCAGCTCCACGCTGTATTCCGGGCACAGGAGGGTAGGCAGAGGGAACCTAGTGTTAAGACATTCACTTAAGACAACGCCGCGCTTTGCCTCGACACCAGAGCGAATAAATGGAAATATATGGAAATGAAATAATTTTTTCACTTCCGCGAGTGGGGATCGAACCCACGACCGTTGCGTTACATTCAGACCCTTGTGCCGCTCCGCTACAACGGCCTTGAAACAAAGGACTATAAGCAAACCACTCAAACAAAAGTTTAGTCGCCCTTATATTATAAATCACTATTTAAATCGACAATTTTTTCAATGTTTATTTCATTTTATTTTATTTCGTGTAGGTTATTGCACTTCAGTGTCGGCATTTACTCATTAACTAGTTCCTTGTTGATATATTTTTTGTAAACTTTTATATTACCATACAGTGTAAGCGGAACCGTTGGTGAGAGTTCATATAATATAAATATATTATCATAGAACAAATGGTGTATAGAAGGTTTATTAAATAATTAAATGGCTGATTGTAATTATATATATCGCGTGAAATAGTTATGAAATTGTAATTGAATTGTGGACCTACAGTTATGAAATTTGGCACGAAGTGAGAACTTATAATAAAAATGGAAGATCACATCTTATAAGTGAAAATTTATAGGTATTTCATGAAATATAAACATGATATAAATATATTTGTCGTTTATTTTATACAAAATGAGTAAATATAGCTGCAAACTTAATCTTGTCAACTTTTACAAGTTGTACTTCCCGTTGACCTACAATCCTGACTTTGGTACGGAAGCCTCGGTAAGCGAGTCCGACTCGCGCTTGACTAGTATTTTTTATTTCGCATCGAATTCTTAGTTGTAAATTATTACTATACATAGAATTATAAGATTTAGCTTAAATTAAAATTAAAATTAATATTAACAGCAAATTTTATTAAATGCTTTAGTAGTATAATAAATAGCATGCAAAATTATATCTATATCTATACTTATAATAAATCTGTAGAAAAGTCATTTCTGTACATTGAAAATATTTAAAAAAAAATAGCTAGGGTGTTAAAGGATAACTAACAAAATCCATTTCCAGCATTTATGGAATTTTTGTCTGTCTGTTTGTCTGTTTATGTGAACACGTATCACGCAAAAAGTACACAACAAATTTAAGCAACTTATATATATAAAAATTACAAGTAAATCAGAGTAGGTTTTAGTTTTTATTTCATTGTAATCGCTTCACTCTATCAAAAGATATAAGTATTTAATGTTTTCAAGAAGTTAATATTGGAGATCTATTGACAACAAATAGTAAGTACTAAGGAATCTTAATAACGAATAAAAACTATCTCAACAAGTTATTATTTGTTAAGCATTACCTCGGGAGAAATATTATTAATTTTAAAACTTTAGCCAAGTATAGTTTTTGATTATTTATACTGAGAAAACGGTATGTTTTAACTATGATCGAACGGTGACAGTTTAAGCATTAGCACGATGGAAGGCGCTCTGGTAAGATTCTCTGGAAGAAACGAATTTAGAAACGTTTTAATTACATGACTATTGTTAAAAAATATATATATTTTTAAGCAAATTTGTTCCTAGTAAAAACTACTGAATAAAATATAAAGAAAATTAAACAGTCTCTAAAGCAGTGTTTCCCAACGTGGGGCCCATGCCCCACAGGGGGGCAATTTGATATTTAAGGGGGGCAATTAAAAAATGGATTCGACATGACTTTAACCCTTTCGCTTTAGGTTATTTAAATGCAATGCGAAATATCGGTGATAAATTTAAGAAAAAAGGCAAAATCTTAAAAATATATATAATACATAATTTCGTTTGACGTTACCAAAATATCAACTGGGTAGTTAGAGTCGTCAAGTAAACTTTGACGAAATACATATAAAATAAAATGAATATACTAAATGAATATAAAATAAAATCAATATTAAAATTATTTTGAATTTTAGATTTTTTGAATTTTAGATGTATGTTTTGAAATTTTACTCACGATTGTAAAGAAATCAAACACCTCGAGGCTTTTACAGAACTTATATTTCTTCTAGGGCTAAATACCATTAGGCTTGTACAATTTATGTCTCAGGACTTTTACAGAACTTATACTTCTTCCAGGGCTACACTCTATCATAACATGTATTTATAGAAATCAAGAAATTTATATTTGAGAAAATAGAAACAGAATTCTAAACATATTGTTGCGTTATTAATTATTATTTGTTAAAAAATAATTACATCGGAAAAGATTAGTAATCATCTCAATACTTTAGTAATACATAATATTTTAGATTAACATAGTTGAATGTTAAGTGTTTTAGTTAATCTACCCATATAATGAATCTGTAGAGGAGCAATTTCTGTTGAAAATATTAGAAAAAGAATTGCCAGGGTGTTAAAGGATGGTTAAATCTATGTAATCTAATTTTAAAATTATTATCTGTGTTTCTATTTACATAATCAATTATTGTGTAAAAAGTGTAAAACTAATGTACCAAGTAGATACATTAGTTTTACACACAAAAATAGTGCTTAATTTAGGGTAATATTTACTTTTTTTAGTTTAGTTTCTTTAATTGCAGTCACTTTACACTACCAAAATATGTATATGTATGCATGTATGTATATATTTATATATTTTTATGTATGTATGTTGTGTCTTTATCAGTGTTGTATGTTTATATGGTAAATAACTTATTTATTTTTAATAATATCATATTCATTATTACTATTAACACCTTTCTGCTATCCTTTATGTATGTAATAAGTTCTCTCAAATGTTTGCCTGTCCCGCCATTGCACTTTTATATTGTGTTTTTGAAAATATTGTTACTGTATTATTTCTTAGTTTTTTAGTGCAATAAAGTATTATTATGATTATTATATACTCGCCCCGGTGTCCCGAATAGCAGAATAAGTATTAAAAAACAATTAATAAAGAATGACTGTAGGGCGGTACGAAGTTCGCCGGGTCCGCTAGTTTTATAATATACACGGTTAAATTTTTAATTTATTCACGAGATTCAATATTCAAGATTTTTTCTATTATTTTCTAGCAAAAGTAGTAGGTAATTGCAATATCTAGGTACATTAATAATCTTTTGTTTCTTAGTTTACATAGTATTATTGTAATAAATTTAGTCCCTATTGTGTGGAAATTTGAAATAGATACCTTTATTTAGCATTATTTTATTATTATTCAAAGCCAAATAGTAAAACCTATTTAAAATATATTAACTGGTTTTTTTTTTAATTAATTTTGCATTCATAAATATTATTTAATATTCAGTATCACTTTTATAAAGTAGATTATTAGGTCACGAATAACCAATATAATGAAAAGAAAATATAAAATATTTTTATATACAAATAGGTATTAAAGTTAGTAACTAATAACGAATGTATAAATACTATATAGAATTTTAATATTGTAATTATTTGTTATTTTTTAACTATTTTAGCATTCCATATATATATTATATTGGAGGTAAACGTAACGTGACGTTGTGTTATATGTTTTTATCAGGAAACAATGGGGCCGTAGGACGTATGGCCAAATTTCAACTCGATATCTCTAAGCATTCCTGAGATTAGGGCTTTTAACTGAAAGCCAGACAGACAGACAGATGGACTTACTTAAAACGTACGAAACCTTAAAAAGAATCATCAAAAACGGTTCAAGTACCTAGTAATAAGTTCTAAGGTAACAAACATAAAAAAGCAGTCGAATTGATAACCTCCTCTTTACAGAGGTAGGTGACGACTTGATTAAGGGGAAAGGACACTGTAAATTTTTTGAAAAATCGATTATTTTTTTATTGGCTTAAAAATAGTTTAAGCCCTCTAGAATCAGGAAAAAGTCCCGTGAGAAAAACAATTTTTTTTTCCTTACGAAATAGAAACGACTACCTGCGGCAAACATAATGGGGAAAATTTTTCCAAAGCCAATTAATTTTTCATTCATTTTGTGATAAATGGGTCAAGACGGTTGCAATCGCAACGAAAGCAGTGAGATGCAAGCATGAAGAACTAACGGTATTTTTTTCTTTACCTTATTTTTTTATTTTTTCCAATAGAAAACTATTCGTAAAACTTTAAACGCGTTTTTCTCGAAACACGGTTTTTCGAAATGGCACGCAGCATCATTCGAACAATTTTAATTTTTTTTTTACTTGAAATTTTGACCAGATGTGAACATTAACATTATCTTGAGAATGTCGATCGGGATTTTCAATAACTTTATTTATTCATTTTTTATTAACAAAAAACTAGCTGTTTTTTTCGTCAAAAATCATTTTTTTTTCAAACGCACGCCAAATTCACAAAAATTGATATTTTTTAAAACCCGATCGACATTCTCTAGCTATAACCTTCTTGATTCATGGTTTTTTTTTTGTTCTAGATTCAAAAGTGCACCAGTAGTGCTGCGTGCCGCGGAGCCCTGCAAGCAAAACATGCCTCGGGAAGATAGCTGTGGAACCGCCATTTTGTTTTTCTTTTCACTGTAAAAAAATTTGATAATTAAGTTTAATGTATGCCCGATAACACCATTAAAAGTTTTTTTTCAATTACCTTCAATTTTGAAAACAAAAAATTCGTGAAAAAACCTTTTTTTTTGGACCGTTACAGTGGCCTTACCCCTTAAGGCAACAGATACCACAGTCAACGTGGCTAAATACTGGCAAACTATGGTCTGAATTTTCCAAGCATTGACACCAGGAAGAAGAAGACAGAAGTAGGTTAAAAATTGCAGCAATCAATGCATACAAGCATATTTGTATATCATTCTAGTTATATATTTTTAGGAAATTTTATGGTACAGTAGATAAAGTAAAGTCATTCACCATATATCATTACAGTCAGTAATAATGAATGGTAGTAAAATAGTCTATAATCGTTGTAAAAATCAGTTAAACTTACTCATCATTACTAACTACTTGTGATACGCAGAAGGCAAAAACTAAACAAATAAAACAATACAGCGTATTCATAGAGACGGCACTTAAAAACATTAAAAAAAATAACTAACTTACTTTTTCCCCCACCAGGTTCCAAGAATCGTAATTATCGAACGACATTGACATGGAGTTCTCCCGCAACATTGAATATAACAATTTGTATAATATAGCGCTGTACTGCGCATCTTATTTTAAAATTATTCTTTTTACTCGACTGACCGGCGCGAAGAAGGGTAATGTTTATTATTATTATAATTGTAGCTATGGCATAAAATCTTTCATATTATTAATAATTAAAAACATATAAATTGAAACAGTAAAACAAGTCTAGTAGTTCATTAATTACATATATCTCTTGAACTTCTCAGACATTTTCCGTTCACCATTTGCGGAACTGAAAGCCTTTCTCCCAGCGGGCCCATTAAAGCTCAAACTCCTTAAAGCGGAGACGAGACGAACGGAGAGATGTGTTTTAACAACCAAGAGAAATTCGTTATTCACATATCTCATATGTAGTGGAGATTACTAAGCCTGTCTTGTAAGTCACCGCAGTCTTTGTTGGTGGAAATTTAAACTTATAAGATCATTCTGAGGTCCATCCGTTTTTTTTATGACTATCCTGAAGCTATAAACAAAACAAAATAAGAGCGTACAAATGTTGTTACGTAAAATCTATAAAAATATTATTACTTATATTAATTATATATTACGAAACGTATTATATTATATATCTATGTACTTATATAATATAGAGGATATTACGAAATACTTTATTGTTCGGAGCAAGTCTTAGGCTATATGCATCAGTGCTTTCAACGCGAAGCCGAAAACCAATTTGAAAAGTAAAATATCAAACTTACGTTATTTAAGTTTTTGACAGAATAATGGTAATAATAATATATTTTAAATCAGTAAATGTACTAACATTACATACACAGGTACATAAGTTCTAGCTTATGTATATAAACGCTTTAAAAAATACTTATTACTAACTACCTCTGTGATTGCAAAATAAACATCGCAAGGTGTAAAAAATAACAAGTTGGCCTGTCTCTTGTTAATACTTCTTGATTGACAGAATTGTTTTATTGCAATACTGTGAGGATATATATATATATATAAAGTACAAAAATCCAGTTCACAACTTAAATCTATAAAGTGCACTCAACTTATTTTTTCGTTATTTCGTTCGCTATTGTACAATATTAATTAAATTGAATTAATACCATTTAAATTGAATAGTAAAGACGACCAGTTGGTGGTCAGTTATCTGTTCAGAGAATTCTATTTCCTCTCTGTGGTAACGGCTTTGAGTTCCGTAACTCTCTCACGTCGCAAAAATTGGACAGTGTGTCTTATAAAACTAGATTTCCCTTGCCAATCCTGCTATAACAGGATAGAGAAAAAAAAAAGTTATAGATATTTTTTACCGGAAACGCATATTTCGAGCGGATGCTTACTTAAACTGGATCACACAATGTTTTTACATTTTTCTCTACATAATTCCTCGCCGTCGATATGGCCAGTTTATGACATTTTTACAATTGCAATGTCGTGAATCTGAACGGTATGTAGAGGTGAACCAGATAGCTGAGTTAACGCGAATGTCTATATAATTCTTAAATTTAGTTTGTAAGAAAAAATCAATTTTATTACATTTTGTTTTATCTACAAATGTCATAGGTCAGTCACAGGTAGGTAAATGTAGTTTGTTAATCATTTATATCTTTATTTATTTATATATTTTATGTGCATGCAGTGTTTAATATGTAAAAAAATTAAGTTAGCACATTATTTTATATTACAACTATTATACCATATATTTGTTATAACATATGATCAATTCATTAAAAATGTTTAATATATACATATACATTGTCTAACTTTCCGACTTCTTTGTATTAATTAATAGATTGCATATAGAAGTAATTTACAAGGCTGATATAGTAAACTATAAAACAAATTCCAAGCGTAATAAAGATCTTATAAAGTGATTCTTGCGCAACTTGTACAATGAACATAAATTCTAGATTTAAGTAACTCCTGACTGTGACTTGAACATAAATAGTATTGACTATTTGTGTAACACATTTTTTTAATGTTATTCCATACTAAGTAAAGAAAAATGTAAAAAAAACTTATAAAAAGTGTAATATAGCATTGGAAGGCCTCCAAGAAGTCTCTCGTCGTCTATAAACGAACTATTAAACATATTACAATGTAATATGTTGATTTATATACATAAAAACCGCCTTTTGTCAAGAAAAAGTCATACGAAAATTACTATTATAAATTTAATAAAAAAATGCGTCAAAAAGTCTATTCATGAAATAACAAAACGATATTAAGATATATTCTAACGGGGGTTTGTTTCTGTTGCCCAATTAACCTTGGCTTCATTATTATATATTATTGTAATTAAATGATTTAATTGATTATAAAATTATATTAACTTTTAGTAATAATGTTTTAATTGTTAATAAAGTATTTTTTATTACAGTCAATTCCAGTTAGTCAATTATAATCTTAGTACTCTTGATTTTTTGTGTATTTATATTACTATTATGTTATATAATTTACATATAATATATCGTCATAGCGACTATTTCGTGGTGCAGTGGATTTGTGTAGAAGAAATACTGTGGTTGTGAGTTCAATTTTGTGGACGAAAAAAAAGTATTGCGGGAATTTGCCTGCCTATTTAAGGTAGAAAATGGAGGACTTACGGATTCTAAACAAAAAAGGTAAAAAATACACAAATGTAAAACATGACCTTTTTATTATATAAATAGTATTTATATAATAAAAAGTATAGTATAGTATCCTTTTAGAATTTTTATAATTGATATATTGTACAAATTTCATATTTCTACTGTAGGTACTACTACTACGTAGGCAGATAAATAATAAACTGAAATGTGTTATCAAAACAATAATTGTGACGTCAATTCATTCTGTCAGACGGTTTGTCTGTCTTTCAAGGCTAACACGTAAAACCGATTTTTATTAAAATTGACATAAACAACATTTAAACACCAAGGAAGGACATGGCTTACTTGTAATACCAAAATAAAATGCTATAAAATAATAGCTTCACGCTGTATCTCGCACACAGCAGCGTTGGCAGAGGGAACCTAGAGTAAACACACTCCGTTCCCTATTTTCCGCCGAATTCTGGAGGGATAGCGTGTTGAGTGGCGGAAGTCAATGCCACTGTACTTCAACTTCAAAGCTAAGTAATGAGAATGTAAATTTAAATAATAATAATAATGGGAATCGAATACACAACCAGTCGCGTTCACAGTCACACACTTATGCCGACGATGCATATGTCGACAGATGCTTCAATACCAAAAGAAATTTAGTTATTTTTTTCTATTCATAGCAACATATAATTTAACAAAATTGTATTTTCAATGTCGGTCATTTTAAATAATAATTAATCCTTCTTAATAATTTTAGCCTTAGCACTAATGAGCATCGTACGCGCAAGACGGGGTTTATGTGAAACCTTGCTCCAGTAACTTTAAACATGCTCTTGGCATTGAAATTATATGGAAAACGTTGTTTTTTTTATTTTGTACGAATAACTTACCAAAAGGGTAATAAAATTAACTATTTTTTTAAAAATAAATATTGATATATCACTAAGCCAAATATGCGTTATGGTTAATGAAAGACATAAATAGTGAATTGAAATAAGTCCAGACACGTGAGTATATTAGATTTCTTTCGTTCCTTATTGGAGAAACATCTTGTCTTCTCACCAGAGCTTCCACCAACTTCTCAGAGGAGCAATAATTCATTTCCCCGAGTGAGAATCGAACCTACAATGTCATGATGGTGACGAATTTTATATATCAATTTAAAATCTAGATAAAGTTAGGCATTAAATACGAGAGACTTTTATCAGCATTCAATTAATTGCTTACAAGTGACCTAAAATAGAACGTAGATATTCTTACAGATAAGAAATANATTTCTTTCGCTTAAGTTTTCTGTTATTTGTGTTATTTATTTGTGTTTAATTTAAAACAATTGGAAAATCCTTCTTGGAATTACGAAAATGCAGGTTGCATTAGGGTTTAATTAATTTTCACATTATCTTAAGTGCTTTGCAAACATACATTATATGAATAATACAGTAGTTAAGGCGGGCGAAGCCGCGAGCGGGTCGCTAGTAGTTTATATTTCACACAGGTTACAGGTTCACTAACAGAGATTCCGTGATTTTTCATTTTGTTTACAATGTTTTAACGAAATTTTAAGCTGAAGTTCAAATATCAAATATTTTTGTAATTGTTAACGAATTGTATTAGTTGTTAATTAGCTTTATTTTTGTTTCTACACATAACGACGTCTAATAAAATGAGACGTTAGCTTTCTCACAATAGCCCAAATGACAGGAGGAAGGAGAAAATAGCTTGCTGCTGTATTCTTTCTGCATACAAAGAGGAAAAAATATAATTGAGAATGTAATCATTAATACCAAATTATGCAACTTTAATGAAGTCTATATTTGCTAATTATTCTATAATTCTCGCCACCACACTCGATCCTCAGCTCTTCGGACCCATCTGCTATGGCCTATGTCCAGCAGTGGACAAAAGATGGCTGTTGATGATGATGATGAGTGGGTAAGAAAAGATTGGAATAATATGTAAAATTTACCTAAAGAACTTAATTGTATATAGATTTAGTATCTATATTACTTGTAAGATAAATTCAGCCTAGTGAAGATTACATACACCTATATATTTCGTATATAATATACTTTATCTAATTATTATTTATTAATACTGAAATGACTAGGTAAATGATTTTTTCTTTTATACAATTTTTGTAGGACATCCTTTTTAGGTTTCAGTACTCTTTAAATCCGTGTTGTGTGTAAAGGCCGTTATACAGATATTTTTTACTCTTTTAATTTTTAAATTTTCTTAGCTGCACGCTATATACAGCATACAGCAGGGTTGGCGGAGGGAACATAGTGTTAAAACTCACCATTTCCCACTTTTCGACTAATTTCCGGGACTGCCGCGCTTTGCTTTCTTATCAGAGCGAGGAAATGAAAATATTTATTTGCCGAGTGGAAATCGAATCCAGAACGGCCTGTAGTAATAATCATTAAAAATTTGTTTGTATTTTCATATAATTTTGATGTATAACTAAAGTTTGCTGTATTTCTCATTAAGGTAGTTTGTTTCACAATGCGTTATAAGCCTTCGATAGCTCAGTTGGTAGAGCGGTGGACTCTAGCGGTCCATAGGTCGCTGGTTCAAATCCAGCTCGAAGGATGGCGATGTGGACCTCTCGTTTTTTTTACATATTAATATTTTATCAATTATTTATTATTTCTATTTACAGTTTTATAAAAAAATAATTAAAAAAGTACATATAACATATTTTAACTTAGAGAAAGAAATGTGAAAAATTTTATAATTTATTTGCCTACTAACAAGTAACAGTGAATCAACAAATGAATTTTACCTTAAGTGATTTTGTATGTCTCCGAGTCGATTCCACATTTTAAGCACAACTGCATGTGACGAGTATATTTTTTAAAAATATTTATTATCAACTTCACGCTTTATCACGCATATAGCTGGAGAGACAAAAAGAAAGTAGGGTCTTCATTCTTCGAATTCCGCCCAAATTCCAGACATTGCGTATAAAGTGGCCCAACTTATGTCTTGCGGGAGTAGGTTAATAAGACTAGTTCATACCCACATATGAAGCCAGAATACCCTCAAAAACTACATTTTAAAATGGCCTCAAAAGTGAGACTACAAAGTTGCCGTGCCAAAGACAGCCAGTCGCCTTGATCCACTGACTCAATAGGGACGAGGCTGCACTTTTCAGTCCACGCCATATTTCTGATCTGAATTCGCGCTGGTCGAACAATTAGATGCAGTGCTTAATTACAGTATCGATTAGCTAGCTGTGTTATGTTAATCAGCTTCATGCTGTATCCTGCACATGGCAGGGTAGGCAGAGGTGTTAGCTGTATCCCGCACATGGCAGGATAGGCAGAGGTGTTAAGATACTTTGTTTCCTACTTTCCTCCGAATTCTGAACGCATTACGTGTTGAGTGGCGAAACTAAACGCCGCACTTTGCCTCGACGTAACAGCGGAAATGGAAATATAAATTTGAATAAATATATTCATTTCCTCCAGTGGGGAATCAGGCCACGACTGGCCTCGGAAAAAAAAGTATTGTAAGGTTTTATAATAAATAAAACTCATATAAATTATTTATCCCACAAATATCTCTTTACTAAAAATATACATAGAAGAAGTTGCATTTGAGGCACATTACTATCCAGTTTCTAAATAGAACACCTAACACCTCTTGGACCTCCAAATATTTTTTATTTCAATCCAAATATTCTTATTTAAATATTTTTGTTTATATATGTAATTATTATTTGCTTTATTATGCACTAATATAAATATTATTAAGTATATGAACAAAAAACGCAAAACATCATCCAAAGTGGAGTAGGTTGAGTAGGACGGCAGACTTGTATCTTCCTCCTGGCATTAATCCCGGCTATTGCCAGTAGCTGGGATTAATGCCAGGAGGAAGATACAATTACAACCTAAATCAGATGAGCCCAAGGTGGCTGCTTGGGCCAAATCAGATGAGGGAGATTATAGTCATACTACACACGTACGTCTGGAGGTCCAATAGTAGAGGATAAGACAAAAATTCTAAAGGCCTTTACATAACAAGCCATGTATTGTATAACAATCGACCAGCCCCGGCCTTGACTTTCACCGGCATTGGGTGTTACGTGCGAGCCTTGACTTTGCATCGGTCATACTCATTTTTGGACAATTTATTTTTATTTTTCGTTTTCGTATGCTGTAGTGTTGGTATGAGTGATGTGTTAGGTTCATATGTGTGTTGGAGGTCGTCGTGGTGCATGGGTGTTGGTTCGATTTCCAATCGGGGGAATGAGTTATTGTTTATTAATCATTTTATTTTTTCGCTCTGGTACCGAGGCGAAAGCGCTGCGTTGAGTTTCGCTACATAATTAGTGAATGGTTTGAAAATTCGGCGGAAAATGTTGAACGGAGTGTCTTAAGATTAAGTTCCTTCTGCCTATTATTTATTAGAATGTTATACAGTAAACTATAATTTCAATCTAGATAAAATGCTACAAGTGACTATTATATTTATTTTCATAAGGATGAATATCAAAATGTCGCGGTAACGGTCGCGTAGTGACGGTTCTTATTAACATGGCAGAATAAATTGCATGTCAAATAAGAAAATATTTTAATATATTAGTATATATGTGTAATGTAATGTTATATAGGCCATAGCACTTCTGGAGAATGCAGCTTTCATACAAAACAAAAACAAAGTAAATCGGACCAGTAGATCCAGAAATCTTAGCGTTCAAACAAACAAACAAACTCTTCCGCTTTATTATATTAGTATAGATAGTATAGATAAAGAATGATACTGTAGGTTAGGTCCAACTATTTTCATTTAGTACAATAAAATATGAATTTAAGTATAATCTTTTTTAAGTTAAGTTATCCGTCTAAAGCCGTCGTGTCGAAGCGGCACAAGGGTGTGACTGCAACGAGACGATTGTGGGTTCGATCCCCACTCGAGGAAGTGAAATATTTATTTACGTTTATATTTCCATTTCTTCTGCCACTCAACACGCAATGCGTCCAGAATTCGGCAGAAAGTGGGGAACGGAGTATCTTAACACTAGGTTCCCTCTGCCGATCCTCATGCACGCGGGATACAACGTAAAGCTGATTTATTTATTTCATTTTATATTTCCATCTAAAAATATTTGAGTTTGAATTATTATATTTTATAGAATGTATAACACTTTCTAAGCTTCAAATATAATTTCAGAAACTTTTATCACGCAATCAAATAGTCTGAATGCATGAACGAAAGAAATTACGAAACAAACGTCTACAGTTATTTAGTTTAAATTTGAATATGAATAAATTCTGGTTTTGTCTCAAGCGGCTACTATATTCGTATTTGTTAATCGATTTAATGTTATTTATTATTTTACTTATACAATATTGCTGCTGCTTCAATCCAATTTCAGGATAGATTTTATTTGAATTCAATTAGCTTCACGCTGTATCCCGCACACAACAGGGTAGGCAGAGGCAAGGGAGAGTGTGAAGACAGTCCGTTCCCCACTTTCCCCCGAATTTTTGGAGGCATCGTATGTTAAGTGGTGCAACTCAACGTCGGGCTTTTGCCTTGGTGCCGGAGCGAAGAAATGAAGATATTGAAAAATAATAATTCATTTCCTCAAGTGGGGATCGAACCCAGAACCGTCGCGTTACAGTCACACTCTTGTCCTCTGCGTCAATAATATTTTTTATTATATTACACATCTTAAATTTTGTCCAGGCAGCGTGTACGTAATTACGTTCGAGATGATTTTCCTTATCACATATCTCGATTAACTTTTTTAATTTGAAAACCAGTTACATTATTTTTGTCTAACATAGGGAAATATCACATTCAAAATGTGATTAGCAAAAAGACGTAGTATCATACTAATATAAGGTTTGTGTGTTAATAATTACTTTTTGCATGAATATTATTAATAATTTATTTTATATGTAAAAAAAACTCGGCATTATGTTTATTAAAAGAATAATATAGTTTTTCCTACATAACCGAGCTGGTCATCAGGCAGAAGGAGCCTAGTGTTAAAACTCTCCGTTGCCCATTTGTCAACCCATTTTTGAGATATTGCAATGAAACTAGTATATATTTTTTGCAGCTCTACGCTGTATGCCGCTTAATTAGTTTTTGGTGATAAATATCTATTTTGCTGTAATAGGTTAGTAGATTTTACACATCCATATGCAAATGTACCGCAGTGAAAAGAAATCTCTTAGCATTCCATGGTTTTCCCATGCAGAGGGTCATGCGCCTTGCAGGGAGGTAAACTTACACTATTTCCTGGATCTGTAAAATCCAAATTTAAGGCTATAAGTAACTTTATTATTGAATTGTTTGAAACTTTACTTTTTAAAATAGGTATAGATAACGTTTTTAAAATGAATGAAACGTTTTTGTTATTAGAAAACGACAATAATGTAAGCATGCGGGCGAAGCCACCAGCGGCTCGTTGGTAAGTAATATAATTTATTTACTTTTTATTAATTAATATAGGATAAAATATGTTAATATTATGCTTGTAGGCCTATTTGTTGACTATAGGAGGAGGAAACGAGTTTTCCGCATTTCTACAGCAAGTGTCAAGTCGATATGCCAGTAAATAAGGAAATGTATCAAAGTTGTAATTATGATATGCCTTATATCTACTACTAAAAAGATAAAGATAAAAGTATCCCGCATACAGCACGGTAGGCAGAGGGAACCAAGTGTTAAGACACTCCGTTACCCACCTTCTGCCGAATTCTGGAGGCATTGCCTGTTGAGTGGCAGAACTCAACGCCGCGCTTTGCCTCAACACCAGAGCGAAGAAATGGAAATATAAACGTAAATAAATATTTCACTTCCTCGAGTGGGGATCGAACGCACAACCGTTGCGTTATACTCACACCTTTGTGCCACTACGCCTCGACGGTCTTTTGCTCTAAACAAGTATATACTATATCAGTGTGGAGTTGTGGTTATTTGAAGCTAAATTATACGTATAAATAACTTAAACAAAGCCCCGGGCGTTCAGCAGGACAGCGTGTTTCTTAGTGAATGATCTATCATTCTACGTCCGCCAACTGGTTGGGTCAAGGAATTCGCTATTGGAAATTGCTGCAATTTATCTCATTATTATTTTTTCTTGTGCCTTCATTATATAATTCTGTTAGCAATTGGTTTTGCCTTTATATTGTCTCGGAAATGATTTTTTCATTAGAAATTCTTTTGTATAGAATTTTTTTAAATATCTTCTAAGTTTTATACGGCACACTAATTTTCTATATTATAATAAAAAAAAAACTAAAAAACTAAAGAAATTTCATGGAAATATCTCAGTAATAATTAGAATTTAAATTATTTTAGAAACATATCAAATATTGAATGGGACGGGACTCGAATTCGTTCCCTGCTGCCCCTTTGAACGCAATTCGATAAAAACGTATGGCATAGTGGTTAGTGCGATTAGACCACATTCAAAAGGCACGGGTTCGAGTCCCGCTACGTTTAAATTTCTATACATTGTCTAATGTTCTTTTTCTAATGTTTTAAAAGATAATTAGTATAAATTAATATAATTCACTAAGTGGTATTATTTTCAATTTCAATTATGTTAGATCTACAATATATTTCATATCTGTCGGAAACAAAGCCTTTTAAGACCGGAAGCGTCGGGTTGTGTTATATGCTATAGAACCTTTGAGATTGGTGAACCTATAAATTATAATCGACTGCATTTATTGAAACTAGGTTTACTCTGGTACAAATGTTGATAACGCCAACAAAATTATTTCAGGTTTTGAATGTTATGAAATATTAAGTTATTTGGCAAAATTTATATACGAAATATGTCTTTTCACATTATATCTTCATTATCTAATATAACGAAAATCACATAACCAATCATTGTTATCAATTTGTAAATAGACTAGCGGACGCGCGCAGCTTCGCCCGCTCATTTGCACCCTTAGGGGTGAATTCTAGTAAACCATGAAACACGTGTTCACTGAATTATTTTTAAGAGTCTAAGTTCCAAATTATATATAAATCGGTGGCGATTTAAAGATTTTTCTATACACACGTTCGACCCCTTATTTAATTATAGTGAATTTAGTCTGAATTTCAAATTTCATAAAAATCGATGCAGATTTTTATTTTTTTCCATACGGCGGAACATCTAAGATGGCGAAATAGTTATTATTTATGCACATCTGCAATACGGGTATCAAATGAAAGGGCTTGCCGAGTATAATTAGAAAAATAATGTGACATCTAGTGTGAGAAACCTAGCCTGGTAACTAACAAGTAAAAAATTAATTGAAACCAAAAAATAATTTTTAGAAAAAGCTTTTATTTAAACACTCTAAAAAGGAAAAAATAAAATTTGTCTTTTAGATTTTAACTATCAATTTCTAACATCATTGTACACAATTTATATGATTATAAAAGCTTGTCGCGTTAATCAATATTTAATTAAATTGAAATTTTAAAAATTGAAACTTTTTCGTTTCGAAAACACAAGACAATGGCATGTTTGTTCCTAATGGCAGACGACGGTTGTAGATTTTAATATTATCGAATGCTTGTATTTTAAGATCGGAATACATCGTGCAAATGTAATGCTTCTGGATTCAATCCTTACTTGGGGGAATGAATTATTTTCTTTTCTTTATTTATATAGCAATGTCTCGAATCAGGGTGAAAGCATGAAGCTAAAGCTGCTTCTTGTATTATCAAATTAATGAAGGGTTTTTGGCATTCATATAAATGTAATCTTGCAAGTCTATTCCTATTCGTTATTAAATTATAAATTTCTGCGTAATTACGTCTAAAATTACTATTTTAAGTGATTTATTTTGCAATTGCAATGCAATTGAATGTGGGAATTGTCATTTATTACAATTACTCATGTTTTAATAATTTTTATCTAATACGCACGATACGCAATGTCTCGCACTCGTAGTGGACATCAGAGTAGGCAAAGCAGAGTATCTGGACACTAACTTTTCTATGCTTATGCCTATATTAATAGGTACGGAGTGTCCTAACACTAGGTTTCCTAGTTTCCTCACCCTACTCTGATACACGCAGAATATAGCGTTAACCTGAAAAAAATATCCTTACTTAGCATTAAAAAAACTAATTGCACTACCTTGTAAAAATAAATTAAATTTTAAATTAGTGTCATATAATTAACATTGAACTCATAATATTCTGTGTTAATTGAATATCATAACAATTGTTGTTATTATTATTGACTTTAAACATACAATAAGTTTAAAATTTAAACGGATCTAAAGTAAGATATTATTAAAGTAGAGTTGTCGTAAAATCGATTACAGAATATAAATAATTATTAGTTGTACCATGAATAATTCAATAAGTACAATGCAAAGGTAAAACCACCTAAAGAATTGATAAACTAAATTACTTATTAAGTATTATTACGCTATAATAAGTCTAAATAAGAACGTCGTTGTCGTAAATATTGTTTAACTCTTATATATTTTTTTACTTCATGATGTACTTGGTATATAGCAGAGTAGGGTGAGGAAACTTGGGTGTGTTAGGACCGTTTCCACTTTCCATCGAATTTTTGGGGCCTTGTGTTTACAGTCACAATTTGTGCACGACTGTCCTCAATTTCAACTGGGTAATTTCATCTTTAGTACTTACCGGTATACCGGAGAGACTAGATCTCTCCACTCTATTTCCTTTGGAGGCATTAGAATGGAATTCGAGTCCGCTACCGTCAGACCGCGTCAAATACTTTCCTAGTAATAAAACATTTCGTCTAATATAAAATAATTTTGAGGTCATTGCTAAAAGTAAGTTGCTATTGATACCATGTAATATTGATTTGTGTGTGCAATTAATATCTTAATATTGCAGATTTTATCTATATACATTAAAAATTATGTAACAATTTG
Source organism: Heliconius nattereri (assembly GCA_013403645.1). Lineage (NCBI taxonomy): Eukaryota > Metazoa > Arthropoda > Insecta > Lepidoptera > Nymphalidae > Heliconius > Heliconius nattereri. The sequence continues at coordinate 553,368 of JAAIXI010000208.1, read as the reverse complement.
ATTCGCTATTATATTCTTAATTTATTAACGGATATAATTAATAAATGTATCATTTAATATATTTTTTTATTGGGGGACTAACAATATTCAAATCGAAATGAAATTACTAATAAAGTATTTAATATTTCGCTGATACATGTTACGGGCAATGAAGGCTTTTACAACACGAACGACTGCTGCTACTGCTAACACGCACACCGCAGTTTAGGTGGAGTGTTTTAACATAGTGTTAAAACACTCCGTTCCCCGCTTTTCGTCAAATTTTTCGAGGTATTGCGTGTTGAGTAACAGAACTCAGCGCCGAGCTGTAATAATAATAATGCACCATCCGCGTTCGTCTGTAATGAGACTGTGTATCCTGCGTAAGTGTGGAGGCTTTTTAAATGTCGAGAACCTCCATAACCACGAGGTATGCAGTCTTAGAGAATATTTTCTCAAGATTGACATGGATATAGACAAGGATGTGGTAACAGTTGACAAAGGCCTTACTCCTCTTTCCTTGGGCAAAGAGAACTGGCGTCGGCCTGTAGTACTTACTACTTCTGATCGCATGGCTGTATGGAAGAGCAAGGAGCTGCATGGTAGATTCCATAGAGCCCTAGTGGGCCAGGACGTGGATACTGCTTCATCATTATCTTGGTTACAGTTCGGGGATCTTTTCGGAGAAACTGAAGGTTTTGTCTGTGCAATTATGGACGAAGTTATCAAGACACGGAACTACCAGAGACATATTATGAAAGATGGCACTATCGACATCTGCCGGGCGTGTCATCGACCTGGGGAGTCCCTCAGACATATTGTCTCTGGTTGTTCTCATCTTGCTAATGGTGAGTATTTGCATAGACACAATCAAGTAGCCAAGATAATACACCAGCAACTTGCTCTTCAATATGGCCTTGTAGAATTGGAGGTGCCTTACTACAGGTACAATCCCATGTCTGTTCTTGAAAATAGCTGTGCTTTGCTCTACTGGGATCGGTCTATTATTACTGACAGGTATATTGTTGCCAATAGACCTGATATAGTACTAGTAGACCGAGTGGCGCGCCGCGCAGTGATTGTCGACGTTACTATCCCACATGATGACAATCTCGTGAAGGCCGAAAAAGAAAAACTATCTAAATATTTGGACCTAGCCCATGAGATTACCGCCATGTGGGATGTCAATGCGACTATCATTGTGCCGATAGTGGTTTCGGTTAACGGTTTAATAGCGAAAAGCCTCGACCAACATCTTAAGAGGCTATCGCTTAGCTGTTGGATCAAGAACCGGATACAGAAGGCAGTATTATTTGAGACGGCGCGTATTGTGCGGAGGTTCCTCTCTCTGGAGCCCTAGCCACCGATGGCTTGGACCCTTTTCCCGCCCTCAGAAGAGTGTTTTTTTTTATATTTTTAAATGTATTTTTTTTATAATAATTTATATTTAAAAATGTAAAATTGATTCACTAATTTAATAAAAGTATATTCTAAGTGAAAATATTAATTAATAATAATTCATTCCCTCAAATGGCAATCGAACCCAAAACAGTAGCGTTACAGTCACATGCTTGTTCCCCTGCGCGACAGACTCTGTCTGTTTGTTTGACTGTTTGTAAATAAGTGTACGGAAATTGTGTTTCCGAGGTGTTCACACAAATTGATGATAATCACACGCAGACACTTGGACACTACGCGATCAGACAGCGGCTGATGCGACACTAATTATAGTGTCTAATAAATTTTGCAATTAGAGACACTCATGTTCGTATAGAGACACTCGTTGTATACTGAGTGTAACATGTACATGTCATTACTACGAGTATTTTATATGTAAAGCTTTGTTGATAAAAAATATATATGTATATATAGGAGAATAATTGTATAACAACTATAATTACTTCCTCACTTTAAGTACGCACTAATGGTACGCATTAACTTGAAACAACTGTATAAAACAACAGTTTTGAAAATATTTTGATAGAATACTTTATAGGTTCGATGCCCATTAGGGGGAATGGTATTTTTTTCATATCCTCGCTCTGGTAACTCTTTACCCGTCCGTTGAGTTCCGCTACTCAATAAGCAATGTCCCGACTTGAATAAATACTTATTTTTCTTTTATGTTAGAAATACCGATCATTTTACTATTTTAAAATAATACACTATACACAGTCCTAATTAAAAACAATAATTAGCCAATAAATACTGACAAAATGATTATTTCATAAAATATTTTGTATATGACACGCAATTTTCAAATAATTTTGTATAATAAAACTGAATTAATAATAAAATAAAGTTTATATACAAGCCCTGAGGTATTCATTTAAATCTATCAATATTAAAATTAAATATAGACTAGTGTAAATTATTGACTATAGACTAAAACACTGGGTTGGATCAAATTGCCGTACGTCAAACTTAACTGATATTTTATTGAAAGTTGAAATAATTCTATTCACTTTATGTATTTTATGATCAAAATTTATTTGAGACTAAACGGAAACGGGTTTAATCTTACACTGTAGGTATACTGTTAGTTTTTTAGGGATTACTATTACTTTACAATTCTTTTACATCTTCGAACATTGTACTGTATCCTGTCTATAGCGGGGAAGGAGGGAACCTAGTGCCAAATTCTAGAGACATTGCGTGTTTGTATAGCTGAAGTCAACTAGAGAACTGAAGTCAAAACTTTAGAGGTTGACAAAGAATCTATTTGCAAAATTTCAACATTCTAATTATTCTTCTCTATCGAGAGGCTTGAGTGAGTGAGTTGTTTTTATATACGTACAGAAACGAATAGACCTTTTACTCGTCAATCATGTTTAAGAGAAATTGTCAGTGTTTAAATAATATTAAATTATTCTTTAAGTCGTATCGACTATCAGTAAGAAGTGTTTTTTTTTTATGAAAAAAGACAACATAAACGAGCGTACAGGTCGGACGGGCCGCCGCCCACGCCCTCGTGTAACACCAGAGGAGCTACAGGTGCGTTCTCATTAAGTCGATTCCATTACCCATTTTCCGAAAAATTCTGACATTGCTTAGTGGCAGATTTCAACGCCACGCTTTACGTCGTTACCAGAATGAGGAAATATACATTTTTTAAATATTTCATTTCCCCGAGTGGGATTTGAACTCACAATATATCCTGTTTACAGTTGCACTTGTGTCTTTGCGCCATGGCTAGTAACTTAAGGAGATTCCGTATATATATATTTTTAAGAAAATTAGAAGCTATAAATATTTATACATTTAATTTTTAAGCGTTTGTAGTGTAGTCGTTCGTTGCAATTATGTTAGTTTCTAAATCTAACTCCTATACTAAATATTAAGTAAATACAATAGGTCAATACAAGTGTCATAATATTTAGAGATTTTTTGTTTTGCAGTAGTTCATTAAGTAACTGCTACCAACAAAAATATTTTATGAAAAATTTCACAAAACGAAGAATATAAAAAAAATGATCTTGCGACCGTTCACGCTGTATCCCGCACACAAAAGGGTAGGCAGACGGAACCTAGTGTTAAGACACTCCATTCCTCATTTTTCGCCGAATTGTGGAGGCATTGTAGATTGAGTGGTGGAATTCGACACCGCCGCGACAATAGAGCAATAAAAATATTAAATACTTAATTTTGAAATTTATATGCACTAGAAATCTGTTTTCGTGTTTTATTAATAAAATAAAGAAGACAGGAACTACTTTAATAATAAAAGAAGAAAGCAAACCAACAGCAAGAAAAAAATATAAGAACATTCGAAAAAATAAAGGCACATTCAAAATGCGAGAATTGTAAGATTTTATTTGTCGTTTGCCACCGGACTAGTACGAAATTATAATTTTTATTACTTTTAATATCATTATCAGACTTATAAAATATGTACAGGTGTAAAGCTGCAGCAGCTTTAATACAAGGTTAATGATTTATATTACTATTCTACATAATACAACTAGAATATAAAATTGACAGTATTTCTACACGTGATATGGATAATGTGGAATTAACAACTCTCTGTTAATACGTGTTATATTAATAACAAATAATTATTAATAATCCATATTATTATATCGACGCCGTCGTGACGCAGAGGCACGAGGGTTTGACTGTAATGCGACGGTGTAGGTTCAATCCCCGAATTCATTAATATTTTCATTTCTTCGCTATGGCACCAAGGCAAAAGCTCGTCGTTGACTTCCGCCACTCAACACACAATGCTTCGAAAAATTCGGCGGAGAAATGAATGTCTTAACTCTAGGTTTATTTTAAAATTAACACTGGCATAACAATTTCCAGCCAAATCATAAAACTGCCAATAATATATATATTAGTATTATTATTTTTTTTTCATATTTTTAATAAGCAATATTGACACAGATTGAATAAATGAATATAATTGGAAATACAAAATGATCTTCTGAACAGCGACTATTGTAGTACAGTAAAAAAGTATTTAGTACTGTAAAGTAAATGTGAAGGTTTCACTTAGGTCATTCGAATGTGCGCAATTATACGCGCATATTCATAATATTAAAAGCTTGGGTTAACACTTGATATTTATATTAAGCTTATAATGAAAAAAATAAATAATCGCGCGATTGACTTGTGTAACTAAACTAGTACTAATTTAATTATGTAAAATCTGCTAAGTTTAAATTTTCAAAGTTTCAATTTAATTAAATATTTATTAACGCGACAAGCTTTTATAATCATATAAATTGTGTACAATGAGGTTATGAGTGGATAGTTAAAATTTAAAAGACAAATTTTATTTTCTCCTTTTTAAAGCGTTTAAATAAAAGCTTTTTCTAAAAATGAATGTTTGCTTATAATTTATTTTTTATTATTTAGTCACCACTGGCTAGGTTTCTCGCACTAGATGTCACATTATTTTTCTAATTATACTCGGCAAGCCCTTTCATTTGATACCCGTATTGCAGATGTGCATAAATAATAACTATTTCGCCATCTTAGATGTTCCGCCATATTGGATTTAGAATAACGTCACATTATTTTTCGAGTTACGGTCAATGACCCATTTCATTTAATATCTATATTGTAGAAGTAGACCAAATAGATACTCGGCTATCTTCGATATTCTCCTTATGGGATTTGGAATGACATCACATTATTTTTCGAGTTGGTCTCAACGAGCCGTTTCATTTGATACCCATATTGTAGAAGTACATTAAAAATAACTATTCCACCATCTTGTATGGCCCGCCATATTAGATATAGAATGACGTCACATATTTTATCGTGCATTGTCATCTAAACACACGTTTACACGTTTTATACACGTTTGTGTATACAAAATTTCAGCTCAATCGGTTGAAGATCGGAACCGAACCCACATACATACATTGCAAGTTAAATAAAAGCTTTTAATATATCAGTATAAAAAATGACGATGCTTAGATAATAAAAAAAAAATCAACTTTTGTAGTATTTTTTTGTAAATTTTGGAGATTTTTGTCCACCGCTTTTCCTTAATATACTTTAAACAATCAATTAATAAAGAGAAATTCAAGGAAAAAAACTTAAATTTGATTATAGCATATTTTTTTCCGCCACTCAACAAATCACAAATAACATTTGGCGGAAAGTGGGAAGTGGAGTCTTATAACACTAGGCTCCCTCTGCCTACACTGCCATGTGCAGGATACAGGGTGAAGCTAAAAAACACTATCAATTAGACCAAACCAAAGACGAAAAATTGAGTTTTTAAAAAGAATTGAATTTAAAAATGAATTTAAAACAATTTGAAACTTTCCAATGACAGTTAAGGCCCACGTCAAGTCAGTAAAGGCCCACTTAAAGGGTCTGGTAATAATAAATATACATTTTTTACACTTCTTTAAAAATATATATAAAAACGAGCGTTTCTACTGTAACGTATCAACGTATCCCTTTAGTTGGCGCTACCTCTCTGGAAGATCTCCCCTTTCAAATTAGAGATTATGCATATAATCTTAACTACATATTAAACTATTGATCCTCAAACTTTCAGCTATGCTAAAATGACGTATAATAATATAAGTTCCAGTGGAAATAATTCTTGATATAAATGCATTGGATGATTGGAAGATTTCTCATATTCGTAGTTGATATTGATATTATTTATATAAGTGGTATGACGTCTGTGTGTCACTTAAGTTACGTTTTTTTTTTATTAATTTCTATTTCTTGTGGTTAACGTATATTGACGTTTCTAAGAAATACTGAGGAAATATGTTATTTGTACACACAGTATTTTAGTATTGGTTTTTTTCACGACAGGGAAAAAATATTGTTACTTAAAATTTCTCTATTAAATCTTAAGTGCGTACATTGACATTACTGCATAATAGTTTTAATATCATTATTTATAAACATATACTATTAATATTACTGTTATTATTATTATGGCCATCATGGCGCAGCGGCACAAGGGTGGGCACAAGGGCGGCACGATTGCGGGTTCGATCCCCACTCAAGGAAATGAAATATTTATTTACGTTTATATTTCTATTTCATCGCTCTGGTGTCGAGCGCAAAGATGCCTCCAGAATTTAGCAGAAAGTGGGGAACAGAGTATCTTAACACTAGGTTCCCTCTGGCTACCCTGCTGTATGCGGGATACAGCGTGAAGCTGATTTGATTATTACTGTGAATTAATAATAATCAAACGTCTTAGTGCTTTGGTCATTCCTATGGTATTTACTAGTATATTAGAATTCGTCGTATTGTTTTAATTTATGTATAAATGAAGATAATAAAATCTCTCGTCTCATTCAGTTTTTGTAAAATATATATATTTTTTTAAATCTTTAAGTTATCATATGACTGCTGACCCGAAAGCAAATGCAAATGAACAAAAGTTATGTAAGACATCAATCAATATATTTCTTAGCAATGCAGGCAGAGAGAACCTAGTGTTAAGATACTCTGTTGTTCACTTTCCACCGAATTCTGGAGGCATTGTATACTGAGTGGCGGTCGCCGCGCTTTGCCTCGATACCAGAGCGAGGAAATGGAAATACAAATTTAAATAAATATTATATTTCCACGACTGGCGATCGAACCCTCAACCAGTCGCGTTTACAGTCACACTTTGTGCTCTCCCACCACGACTGGCCTCCTTACTTGTCTATTTATATCAAAAAAAAAATATTCATCGCATCCCGTTCCTTTATTTCGTCATACTAGTTGGTACCTTCGGTAGCTCAGTCGGTAGAGCAGTGGACAATATTGCAGTAGACGATAACATTGGCTAAAATCCACAGGTCGCTGGTTCAAGTCCAGCCCGAAGGCGACTTTTTTCGCTTAATTATTAATGTTTATTTCAAGTATACAGCTTATTTCTTATATTGGTAAAAAATCCTTTATTAAGTTAAAATAATTGGCAATTGAAACTAAAAACAACTCTGTTTCAGTTTTTCATAAGGAAAGCTCTTAAGCTTATAACGACTATAACAATCGATTCATCTTAAAAAAGTACAGTTTCACGCTGTATTCTGCATGTAGCAGGGATTAGGCAGAGCGAGCCTAGTGTTAAAACACTCCATTCCTCACTATCCACTGATTTTTGGAGGCATTAAGTGTTAAATGGTGGAACTTAACGCCGCGCTTTGCCTCGACACTAGACCGAAGAAATGAAAATATTTCATTTCCTCGATTGGGAATCGAACCCATAACCTGTCGCATATGGAGTCGCACCCGCACTGGCCTCCTTTTTCTTCCTAATATTAATAAATCATAACAATGTTATTAATTAATCATATTTTCATTTTCACTATTTGAAATTTCCAGTATTCACACTTGATTCACTTCCGACAGCTCAGTTGGTAGAGCGGTGGATTGACGTCTGTAGGTGCTGGTTCAAATGTGGCTCAAAGGATTTATTTTTTAAAGTTTACAATTTAATTGATTGTCAAATATATCATCAACCAGAGTGAAGTAAAATATAAATTCTGGTGATATGTAAGTAAGTCTTTATTTTAACGTAGCTTAGGGTAGTTACGTAAGGGTAGTTAGAGGCAACATACCGCCAAACACTACGGACTACGGTCTTACGGTCTCTGCATACGCCTTCCTCCTCATCCACTGTCATCAACCTCTTCACACATGCCCACCGGTGGGTCCTCATGCTTTTTACCTGACTCTCCTCCAGTATCTTTGATATTGTGTTTTCGAAGGTCTTTAATTTCTTTGTACATAATAGTTGTATTATTTATTCATAAGTTCAAAAACAGTTCTGAATATTACTATTAATGCTATAGCAGAATCAAATTTAAAAAAAGATGTTAATATCATCGTTTTATTTTCAGCTTATGTACCCTTAAGTTAAAGCACTGAGCAAGCCTTCGATAGCTCAGTTGGTAGAGCGGTGGACTGTAGTTGGAGAATTGATATCCATAGGTCGCTGGTTCAAATCCGGCTCGAAGGATATTTTTTATAGCGTTTTTCACAATTGAACTAGATAATCTCTTTTTAACTACAGATGATTCTTGTAAGGTAACATTTAGCATTGTGTTCTATTATATATTTCTACAATTACATTAGTCCATCATAAGTGAAAAAAAATGATAAAATTTAGATGTTTTTTAATCTTAAATAAACAATTAAATTTTTGGTATAATTGTTGTAATCGGCTTTTAAATTTCACAATTTTGCAGTTAATGTAAATTTCAGTAATAAGTACAAATAAAATACAATGGGATAGAACATAATAAATTAAGGACATGAAGTGTCCACGTTGGTGCATCTACGTAGTTCCATACGAAATTTGACTTCTAGACTAGATGGCGTTTGGTCGCGAAAATGCACTTTATTGATTAAGTATTTAATTTTTTTATTTGGTAGTGCTAAATTTTATTAAAACAATATTATACGAGACTATTGATCTAAAGTTACAAAAAATATATAAACTTACATATTTAGTTTTTTTTTTTATTATTTGTCGTACTACTTTCCCCCTTTCTCTCTATACTTTATCTTATATTATTTAATCAAAAATTAAGCGGAAAACACCAATATTTTATAAAAAACGTTTTTTTTTTCTCTCTAAAATATTTTGATTTTTAATGAACAAATAAAATATTTAGAAAAAAATCTTTGAAAAAATATAATTTTACTTTATATGTTATTAAAATAGTAACAAACGGTAAGCTTTATCGCCGTTTTCAATTTGTTTATCGTTCTACATACTCTTACGAGTATGTAGAACGCTAGCTTTACATAAATTTAATGAAATATTTTCATTTGAGACACAATTAAAATTATTTAAAACTGGTGTAAATATAAATTATTAGTATGCATACTTAAATAAACATATATAAAGTACTTCCGCGTTACTTTTAATCCTGTTTTAGAAAAATTAGTGCGACGCGTGTACAAAAGTGTTTTTATTGAGTTTTAAAGTATATGGTTGCTATGTTTATGAACTGGTTTCAGAATTCTGTGGTAGAGTGGTATTTGAATTGAACACTACAACTTTACTTTCAACTTACATATAGTGGAGACAATAATATTTAAATTAAATATTAAAATTAAACGTTTCATTCCTCCGATTTAATAAAGCGTAATGCTTAGTTTCTCCATTCAACAAGCAATGTCTCTGACACTGTGAACGGAGAGTCTTAACACTTGATTCCTTCTGCCTACAATGCTATGAGGGAAAAACGTGAAGCTGTGTTCCTCTAATAAATCAATCGAGTGGGTTAATTATTATAATAGTCAATTATGTTTGAAAATACAGGTTTAGTATGAGCTCGTTATTTTCAACCAATTACATTTTTAAACATATCTACTAAAGTTAAATATGTAATTAAATTATATTAAAGTTAGTTCAGGATGCTATGTTTCTTTATGATATACCTATAATACTTATTTATCTTAAAGCTCATCAAATAATAGTAAAAGAACCTATATTTCATATACTTTATATATATCTCAAAATTTTCAGGAAATTATTAAAATAATCCATATCAGCTTAAAATAACAAAATAATATTATAGCATACAATGAGAATAAGATCTAGACAACGTTTAAAATCTTATTAGCTTAACTTTCATAAGCTAGGTTGAAAGGTATAAGGCCAAGCTGGTGACCTTGGTGGTGTAATTTGGGCTAAGTTGTCTCCTTTTACCTAACGAGAGCCGCATATTATTTATTTTACGTTTTTGTCTTTTCATTCTCTTCAGTTGCAAAAGGCTTTGAAGATGGTTAAGAAATGTAAACAAATAATAAATTTGTTTTTATATAATAATAATATTTAAAAAAAAAATCATATTCATTTCCAATTTCTATTAATATAATTTGTAAAAAAAGTTAAATAATAAAGTGGAGTGTGGGCCTGGACACAGTGTCTGATTGTAACTGCGCGACGATTGTGGAACGAACGATTGGACGAGTTACGTATAGGAAGGTTCCCACTACCTACCCATATACTTGATACAGCGTAAAGTTGAAAAGGAATAATATTAACAACATTTGACTTCTAAATGTCATTATCAGTGAGGAAGTAACAAAATTCTAAGCTGATTAATAAAGGAAGTTATAAATACTTTAGCTTTTCTTTTATTATCTTATATTATGTGTGTATATTACAATTTATTTCCTTCTTTGTTTTGCACGGATAGCGGTCGAGGGCAACACCGGTGCGTGAGTCGGCTAATGTCATTTAGTTATATTGCCCACTTTGAAAACGATATAGGCACTTAAGAAATATTATCGATACATATAATAAATTTGTTACTTATTGCTGTCTGTACATGGAATATATTTAAGAAAAAGTGTAAATTGTGAAGTACTATAAGTGGAGGGATTATAAGTGTTATAGAACTCAAAACAATGATTTTAACTGAAGTGTGTTTCTGAAATTATAGAAACGGCTTGCTCGATTTACATGCATATTTGACTATTCTTTTTTAGCAAACTTTCCTTAACATGTTTGTAGTGCTTATTTTATTATTATTAAGACCAGTCGTAACGTGACTGTAAACGTGATTGGTTATGAATTCGATTCACATTCGAGGAAATGAAATATTTATTTAAATTTATATTGCCATTTTCTTCGCCCTGGTGTCGAGGCAAAAGCGCGGCGTTGAATTCCGCCAGTCAACACGCAGTGGCTCAAGAATTCGGCAGAAATTGGGGAACGAAGTGTCTCTACAGAATTATAGCCATTTCACGACAAAATTGCTACAAAAACGTAGGTAATTTAAAAATTCAATACATTTTGATTCATTTATTTTATCCTCCGAAGGATACACATTTAATTAATCTAATACTATAATTGGTATAATCATGTATGTCTGTATATCTGTAATCAATTATCGATATTAGCAAGCAATCACTTCTATAAACTAAAGTTGATCGTCCATAGCATGTAAAAGCTTGAAAATTGTGTAAATACTTATGTATATAGAATATACTGTAGTAAAAAAAGATGACAGTTGCCAAAAATATTTCAAATTTATTTTAATATTTTATAATGAAATATTCAGAAAATATATTTGTAGCATACATATTATACATTAAGTTTTAACTTTAACTATTAAGAAATATTTTTAAACATATATTATAATATATTTTTTTTAAATTATTACTATATTAATAATTATCTTAGGCAACAAATCTTGATATTATCATTAGCTTAGTACTTTAATATGAACAGGCGACCTCACCTGGGTTTGACACCAAAGGCACTTGAGCTGACAAGGTCAGGGGTTGCCAAAACCGCCTACGGTGCTTTAATTGCACAACTCACTCACATGTATGTCCTTAATATATTATATTGAGATAAACATTAGTACGACATAAGGTCAGGTAAATCAATCTATACTGGTAATTGTATGTGGGGCTAAAATTATTTATATAAATTTGCAAATAAAATATATTGCTATTAGTTATTGAAAAAATAATTTAAATATTATTATTTATTACAAATTATGTAATTATAACAAAAAGTATATTTGTACAAATATTTATATAAGTTTCAGATTAATTTTGTATAATAAGAATACATATTTTTAAAAAAATACATTTAATTAAACAAAGAATATATTTTTTTAGCGCACGCTAGGGTACAGGGATCAGGTTAGGCAGAGGAGAGGTAGTGACATTCCGCTCGTCATTTTCCGCCATGATGAGTAGCGGAAATCAACGCCACGCCTTTGCTTTTAGCAGAGCGAAGAAATGAAAATATTAAATATTTGATTTCCTCGTGTGGGAATTGAACCCCCAAATTTTAGTTACACTCTGCGCTCCTGCGTGAAGACTATCCTCATATTTATATAAGAATATCATATTGTTGATTTCAAATCACTGTTATAAATAGAAAACATGAACATAGACAAATACAGAAGGCACCTCAAAGTGACTCTGAACTTGACCTCTAAGACCTTCCGCTCCCCAAAAATAGTTAGGCGCATTTCCACTCGAAAAATTAAAATGTTTAATAATTTTTTTTTCGCTGTGGCGTCGTTCGTATGCGTCTAGAATTCGGCGGGAAATGGCGAATGGAGCGACTTAACACTAGGTTTTCTCAAGCTACCCTGCTGTGGGTAGAATACAGCGTGAAACTAAAAACATAAAAATAAAATACAAAGAATACAACATTATATTCCTATTGTTATATTCTCACATTTTAAATTATAGTTACCGGAATGGCAGTTACTCAGCTCGAGACGTATTTATAAGATAATTTCAAAATTAATTTAAACATCACTATAAAAATTACGTAAGTCATTAGACTTGTAGTGATTTAAATGATTCCTTCCTTATGATTCACAGGAAGTATACCTAGGTAATAAATCATATTTTTTATATATTGTAATTGATTGAGTATATATTATATTTAGCTGGGGCCATTCGTGCGTAAGCGCGACAGTTTGTGGGTTCGATTCCCACTAGAGGCAATCGAATATTTAATATTTTTATTTCTTCGCTCCGATGTCAAGGCACAGCGCGGCGTTGAGGTTCGCCACTCAACACGCAATGCCTCCAGAATATAACAATATTTACAGAATTCTCACTATATTTTAATCTGTGCTAGAGAAGATCGATGCTAAATAGAAAATGATTGCATCATAACGTATGCGATTAATGTATTAATTTTGTAATAAAGTAAATATATAAAAAAATATCTCGAAACGTCAAAATCAAAAGTTCGAAAATTTAAATGTGAATTAATTATAATTGAGTACACTTTAAATATAATATTTCATCTTTCTCTAAAGGATTTCCTTCTAAACAGAATTTGATAACTGTAGTACTAACAGTATACTTAATAATCTATATTGTCGTTGAATTCCGTCAGTCAACACACTATATCATGAAAATTTGACGGAAAGTGAAGGCAATGGAAGGAAGCCTAAAAAAAATAGCTAGCTATAGTTGCATAGAAAATGTTCTACATTTCTGGCGGAATTTAAACCTGCGCCTCTTGGAAACCGTCCAAGCGGTCTGATCACTAAGCTATATGTTCGTATTAAGCTACGTCGAAATTCTATTAGGATCGTTTTAACTTTCTTCTAAATAAGAGTTTTTCTTTCGTAAGTGTGGACTAACATTTTAGAAATATATGTATGTATGTAAATGTATGTAATGTATGTATAGTTGATTTTGTTTTTAATTTATTTATTAAATAGTGTGTATTACTTTGGCCTTGATATAAAAGTATTTTTCATAGTATGTGAATATAATTAATTTTGTTCACAGGAAAGGATGTATATAATTGTTTTAATTGCAAAGGATCAGATCCAATTATCAATTCGCCATCTTAGAAGTAATTAATAGATAAGTTTATTATGAGCTATAAAATCATGCAATTATTAAAAAAGATGATTGTGATTCTATATGGAAAATTAGTTACTTGTTTTTATTTAATAGGATTTGTAATAAATGTGTCAATAAATCTTTTTGTTTAACAAACTAATCGGTGGCTTTTATGTCGTTTAAAATAACTTTTGTTAAAAGAAAATATTCTGTCGTAGCGCGGCGTTGAGTTTCACCATTCAACATAAAAGTTGTACGGTGTCTGGAAATCGGAGTGTCTTAAAAATCGGTTCTCTCTTCCTACCCTGCTATAATATGAAGGATAACATATACGGTAAATTCAGTATATTTATAGTCTTCAATGAGGCTCTGTTAGTAGTTAGAAACTTTTAACAACAATTTTTATTATATTTAAAATACTAATATTAAAGCTAAACACAATCACACAAATTTGAAAGTTACAATATTAGTTAATATCTAATTTATTACAATATATTTAAAATATTCTAATTAGACTATAATTGGTTATTAAAAATACAATTAAATTCAAATTGTCTAAATATACTTAATATAGAAGTAACTCTACGCTATCGGTAGTTGAAGCTATAGTTATGTTATGCCAATATTCATATATACTGAAGCAAGTTCGTCTCACTTCTGCGCGCACAGCGATAAAATATATAGAATAACGTCTCTCTTATAGACAGAGACTCATAGAGATTTGGTATTTGGCGTTAAGCAGCGTATGCTGTCTTAAGTGCCCTCGATCTTACTTTGTGGAAGATTAGCTTGCATTTTATATGGGGTCACGACGTCTCGAGGTTTTATACATGATTATTGTTATTTTCATCCATTGTCCGTTATTTAACAACGTCTAGTGCGGGAGGAAAGTGAAAAGGAACCTAGATTTACGTCTGTGGATACAAATCTGTTAATATTGAGCAAGCATTATTCTAAAATACATTATTAATAGGAATAATTATATAATTTTAAATAAGCAGAATTATATGAATTATATTAATAATTAAATTATATCACATTTCCTTTTTTCAGGTTCTTGTAATATATGCATATCATCTAGAATCCAAATTCAAATTAAATTTTACAATTGAAATATATTCAAATTTAAAAATAAATAAATAAATAAACCAGCTTCACGCTGTATCCCGCATATAGCAGGGTAGGCAGAGGAAACCTAGTGTTAAGACACTCCGTTCCCCACTTTCTGCCAAATTCTGGAGGCATGCGTGTTGAGTGGCAGAACTCAACGCCGCCCTTTGCCTCGACACCAGAGCGAGGAAATGAAAATATAAATTTAAATAAATATTTCATCTCCTTGAGGAAGGATCGAACCCACCACCAGACGGTTTTACGACGACTGGACGACTGGACTTAAGGTTAAAAGCTGAAAATCAAAGTTAAAAGGTAAAAGCTAAAAATCATTATATAATATTATTATTCTACCACCATCGTCACCAGGGTGGGTGCATGACTAACTATCATTGTTCACATAACGCTCAACACTAAGTTGCATTTCTTTGTTTTATATTCCAGTATAACATCATTTTTTTTACTGGCTGTCTGCCTAGCCTGCTGTGTGCGGGATACAGCGTGAAGCTGATTTAATTTCTTAATCTAATTTTAATACATATTTTTCTGTGTGTAGTTATGTATGACACATGAAACATTCTCAGCCTATGTATACCTATAACACTAACTACTAACTCTAACAGTGGGTTATATAAAAAAAAATAACAGAGTGTACTTACTAAAATGTACGATTCGAGAGGAGGAAAATTTATTAATAAAAGAAACAAAAATTAAGGTAAATTACCTTAAAACATTACCTACTTTATCAATGACTGAATTATTAAATTACTCATTTGGAAAATTTATACCTTATGTGGTCTTACTCGATGTAAGGATTACCAAACACAAAGATATTTTTTGCAATTTGAACCGGTAGGTAGTTCCTTAGATTATCGAGTTCAACCAAACCAACTCTGCAGCTTTAAAATGCTAGTAAAGATAGTAAAGTTGAACGAAACGTATATTTTATAGAAAGTGATCGTTCCTTGCATTTTTCTTCTTCCTCCTGGCATTAATTGGGGTGAAAGTTGGCATGGGTCTGCCTTCCTTCTTAATCTACTCCACTTTGCACGGTCTTTAACATCATCGGTGGTTAATTCATTGGGTCTCATGTTCTGCGTCACGACATTCAACCAGCGCTTCCTTGGGCGTCCGGGGGCAAACTCCAGGGACATAGATCCTAGTCCATACCATCTCAGGCGACGTCCCTTGCATTCTATTATCCTATTAGATAAAACTATAAATAGAGGATTCATTCGTAGTTTTATCCCATAAATCTGTAAAAAACACTATTAAGGATGAAACAAAAAAGATATAAAGTTGATAAAAGCACATTTTCCGACATAAATCGCCTGTAACAAACCTACACAGATACTTGCAAACTTTAATGTCACGGTAATACTTAATACCTATCTATATAGTTATACATAAAAGAGATACAATAACCCTGGACATGATAAATTGATATCCAGCGCAGCTGCTATAGAAACGGAACTCGAAATTAATGTAATTTTTGTGACGTCGCCGGCACTCCGCTCCAATTACTGCGGCTTAGTCATTCGCGACTCCAAGGTACGCTTTTAAGAAACATAATTTTAACTTTTATATGTATTATATATGTTATAAGTAAGGTAAGGTCTTGACTCGTGGTATAGTGGCACAAGCGTGTAATTGTAAGCGCAACAGATTGTAGATTCGATTTCAATTCATTTTTTGAACAGGTATTGATAGGATTAGTGTACAGGGAAAGTGCCGCCAGGCCTACCTACCCTTCTACATGTGTGGTACAATGTGAACCTGAAAAAATATATATTTTCTTATAGCATGAAATTATGAGTAGATTTTAAAACTTAAAACTTTAAAGAAATTCAACAATGACAACGGTTTATTATGCTGTGATGCTAAAAGCTTCGATTCAGGAGCAGGAAAATTTAAGGTAAATTACCTGAAATCATTACCATTAATTAAACTGAACATCTAGTTTATAAATGATATAGAATTATTTACTTGTTATATAAAAATGAATGTCTGCCTTTATAGAATCGTAAACAAATCTTTGGCAAAGTTGTTGGACTGTGGTTTAGATTCTTGACATTTAGTCTAATAGAATGGAGAAATGAAAGTAGTGAGAAAAAATAAATAATATTATAATTAACATAACATACGAAGGTAGAATTTATTATATATATATATACGTAATTATTAAACTAATATTATGTCCATGAATGATACATTGAAGATTATAAAAAGTTGTAACAACTTTTTGTTATGTTATTACAATATCATACCTACACACATAAACTTGTTATTTTATAACCTATTCTTTAAAATAACAATTATTTTACAGTTATTGTCCTGGAATATGATATTATTTGCTTATATAGCATTATTATTATAAATATAATCAATATATTGAGATCGTCGTAGCGGCACAAAGGTGTGACTGTAACTCATCGGTTGCGGGTTCGATTCCCACTCGAGGAAGTGAAATATTTATTTACGTTTATATATACATTTCTTCGCTCTGGTGTCGAGGCAAAAGCAAGGCGTTCAGTTCTCCAAAATTGCCAACGCAATGCCTCCAAAATTCGGCAGAAATTGGGGAACGGAGTGTCTTAACACTAGGTGTCCCTCTGCTTATCCTGCTG
The DNA here is from genome assembly GCA_013403645.1 of Heliconius nattereri. NCBI lineage: Eukaryota > Metazoa > Arthropoda > Insecta > Lepidoptera > Nymphalidae > Heliconius > Heliconius nattereri. Next base: position 535,882 of record JAAIXI010000208.1, on the reverse strand, counting down.
TGTGCGGGATACAGCGTGAAGCTGTTTTTTTTTTATATAATCAATACACCACTATCAATAAAAAACAGTAGATGAATAATCAAGGCTAAGTCGAAGGCTTGTGCTTAAGTTTATTTTAGTTGAACCCGTTATACTGGAAGACATATAAAATTTTTAAGGTATTTATATAATTTCAGATTGTCGTGACCTAAAGGAATGTTGTCGTTTGTTGCTCAATGAAAGACTCCCACGTGTGGATATGCGATTAAATATTTGGCAATTTGGCAATCTACGCACTTATATATTATTTAAGTATAATATATGAACGTTTTTATGACAGATATTACTTTAATTAATTGACGCAATTTATTTGTAAATTATTTAATGTACATAAATATTCTATTTATAAGTGAATATATATTTACATACATTGTTTTTTTCAGTTTAACGCAGTAGTCCGCATACAGGAAACTGAGAAGAGGAAACCTAGAGTTACACTCGGTTCCCTACGAATTTTCAAGGCATTGTGTGTTGAATGGCGTAACTCAATACCGTGCTTTGTCCTGTTACTAGTGCGAAGAAATAGAAATATATATAAAGAACAATTCATTTCCCCGAGTGGGAATCCACAACGAGTGGCGTTTACAGTCAAACGCTTGTCCCACTGCGCCCCGACGGACTTTAACTCTCTCTAATTGTGATGCCTGATTGCATTGCGTGTTGAGTGGCAGTACTCAACGCCGCGTTTTGCCTTGAAAACCAGAGCGAAGAAATGAAAATATAAATTTAAATAAATATTTCATTTCCTCGAGTAGGGATCGAACGCTAAACCTGTCGATATTGCAGCACACTTCTTTTCTGTGTTACTTCTGTGTTATTATTATTGTCAGTATTAACTTGAAAATGTTTTTAACCAATTTTAAGAATGAAGGGTTAGTAATTAATACAACTAAAAACATACAGTCGAATATTAAATTCACTGTAGATTTTTAGTAGCTAATTGCTTTTTTGTGATTTCAATATTTCCGTCCATTTCATGTGATAATTAAGCTGTGTAATTGTTCTCATGCTAATAATACCTAGAACTTAAATAAATCTGAAGTTGTGTTGATAATTAATATATAATATGCTATATATAAATAATAATAGGTATTGCCTGTATACGAGATATCACAAACATCGGGATCCCGCGGGATTAAAAATTCTATTCCCGCGAATACCGACATTAAATATAGGCCGAGCGAGATACGTAGAGCTAGGCTCTTCGTATCTCGCTCGGCTCTAACTGCCTTGCTACTGCAGTACAATACTTTATTACTAACTCTATGTCCAAATTTGGTACTCCCAACGCCATCGATAGAAAATATTTAACATTTCATTGATGTATTATTTTTCAGTTTTATTCTGTTTTAATCATCTTAAAAAATCTAATAAATTCTATTATAATGAAGTCCAAAAAATAAAGTACCTACGCACGTACATACGTAGTAATATATGCGAAATTCCAAAACAAATATGACTGGCAAGTTCTCATACGAAGAAGGTCTCATTCTTTCTCAACATGAATAAAAAATATTTATAAATATAAAATAAGATATGATACTGAATTCGTTACCATCGCCGTAGTAATTTATTCAATGCAACCAATAAATGGGTCACGACAACCGATTCTCATAGAATTGAAAATATATTATTTCTTATATAAAGGTTATCTTAACTGATGTAAATTATGCCTTAATGTTAACAGTTAATGTAATGATGTTAGATGAAGTCTATTTAAGCGATGTGTATCTGGAGCTATTTAAATTTAGAGATTTATAACGTATATTGTTCATGTTTTTTTGACGTTTTGGCAAAGCTCGACGTTAATGTGTACTATGCAGATGAAAATATCTCTAAAATAGGACGAAAAAGGGGAAACAGACTGTCTTAACATTACATTGCCCGCATATTACATATTATATATAATATGCGGGATACAGCGTGTAGCCTAAAAAACATATATATACATATTATATAAATAATATATAAAGAAGATTAAGCAACTTATTTCATAAAAAATTTAAAAGGAAACTTCTCGTTCGTCGTTCACACAAATTATTTTATATTGTTTCAAAATGAATTAAATGATAACATTATTCTAGTAAACTACGACCCAATAAAGGTCTCAGGGGTTTTCGAACACTAAAAGAGTAGCAGAAGTAGAAGAAAATCTGAATTAGATACCAATTGACATCACATTGCCAGGTCTGTAGTGTCCGGAGGCATAAAAGGACCTTCAAAGTCAACTCAAGAAAAAAATACGAACGTTTTTTACTTCGTTTGCTTTGCAACATTTTATATGCATTTTGCCACGTAAACAAAACTTATACCTAGCGTAACTCCCGTAGACTTAGAAAGCTTCACGATGTATCCCGCACAAAGCAGGGAAACCTAGTATTAAGACACTCCTTCCTTCCTCCTGGCATTAATCCCTGCTATTGCCAGAGTCTGCCTTCCTACTCAACCTACTCCACTTTGCACGGTCTTTTCTGTCCTCGGTGGTTAAACCATTCTCTCTCTCTCTCATGCCCTGCATCACGACATCCAACCAGCGCTTCCTTGGGCGTCCGGGAGGTCTCACTCCAGGAAGTGATATAGCACGCTCTTGGAGCTTTTCCGCTACGTCACGGACCCCAAGACTACCTCGAATGAACGTGTTGCGTGCGGTCACTTATCGCATGGGGTCGTGACTATAACGCGACGCGTATAGGTTCGATCCCTACTCGAGGTAATAAAATATTTGCTTACATTTATATTTCCATTTCTTCACTCTGGTGTCGAGGCAAAGAGCGGCGTTGAGTTCTGCCACTCAACACGCAATGCCTTCAGAATTCGGCGGAAAGTGGCGGAACGGAGTGTCTTATCACTAGATTCCCCCTGTCTACCCTGCTGCGGGATACTGCGTGAAGCTGTAGCTCTACAATATATGCACTGTAGATACCACTAGCCACTGTAATTTTGCTCACTTCTGATCAATTATTATATATTCACCTTGACACGTGGGTTACGTTTATCGTATCGGCTTGTTGCGACGCGGAATATTATAGACGCGGTCTTGTCTAGCAATAATGTGTACGAGTAGTCATTAGAGCTACTGTTAATTAAATATATAAACAAGCGAGGCCAGTCGTGGTGCGATGCACAAAGTGCCGCTCGTGGGTTCGATCCCCACTCGGGGAAATTAAATATTTATTTAATAATATTGCCATTTCTTCAGCCTGGTATTTCCGCACTTAACATGCAACGCTTAATGTTCGAGATACAGCGAGAAGTTGACTTTTTTTATATAAACTAGCACTATATTACGTGGGAAATAGACTACTGAATTACTATTTTTATATGACTAGCGACCTAAACGCGGCTTCGCCCGCTTAAATTTATTGTTATATTATTGTCAAATTATACAAAATATTTACATAAATTGTAACCTATAGGTTATCCTTATGTATAAGCTATATTACTATAAAATTTCATCTAAATCATTAGTTCAGTAGTCCGGTTTATCTTTACAAGCATTCATAAATAATATTAATAGGATTGAATAGAATTTTTATATAGAATTGAGGATTGAAAAGAGGTGAGAAGATTTGACATCCAAAAAGCCTTAATACAGATACTAGCTTATATCCCATAACTTCATATCTCTCACACAGCGGGGTAGGAAGGACGAACATAGTGTTAAGACACTCTAATCCCCAGTATCCACTGAATTTTTGAGTGTTGAGTGGCGAAACTCAACGCCACACTTTGCTTCAACCATAGAGCGAAGAAATGAGAATATGAATATATGTAAATATTTAATTTCCTCGAGTGGGGCCGAACCCACTACCGGTCCCGTCCAAAGTCATACACTTGTACCCCTGCGCCAGAACTGGCATCTATAACTGAAGTAAAATATCATTTTTTCCAAACAAACAATAAAATAGTCATTAAAATTGTTAATAGTTTGGAAGCGGAAGCCTCTGGAATTAAAGTAGGTATAATAATAACAAAGATGCCAAATTAATTGTTAATTAAATTGTAATGCAATAGTCGAGTTATTAACAAGTTTTTGTATTTGACTATAAAATATAAATTGTTTTTATAATAACTTTATTAATTAAATATTTTGAAAGGAAATATTTATGAAGATGTATTTGGTTATAACATATTATAATGTAAATGTTGAATTCCGTAAATCAATAAACAATGATGAAAGTGAATTCCGTGGGAAAATGTACAACGGACTATCCTCTCTCTCTCTCTCTCTCTCTTTACCAGTAGGTAAAGGAGAGAGTACTCTCCAGGTATACCTGGAGATTGTCTACTATATAATTTAGTTTTTAGTGTTTTAATGTTTTAGTATATTTTGGTTTATTTATTTTTCACACCACTTACATAAATTTTGTTGACGTTTAGCAATAAAAATTAAAAATATTTAATTGCGCACTAGTGCTATTCCGCGACTTTACTTACGGGAACTATATTAGAGACTCAAAAGATTTATATTGATAATTTTAATAAAATTTATGTAAATATTGACTTTTAAAAGAATAAAAATGAGTTTCACGCTGTATCACGCACACACTAGTCGCGTTTGCATTCACACTTTGTGCCTCAAAGAATTATATTCTATAATACACATGTTAATTAATATTAATACACATATTATTTGTCAATATATACTTTTTATCATTATTTATAACTAGCGGACCCGGACGCGGCTACGCCTGCTTGAAATATAAGAATATTTATTAAATATATTTATGAAATTATTTTCAGTTTTCAACAGAATTAGTAAGAAAATATAAGCTTAAATAATCAAAAAGAATAATAAGTAGAGATATATTATTAGAAAAAATATCTGAGTTATTGAGCTATCTGAGTTACTAACCGAACCTACAAAATAAGTAAAAGTAACTAAAGGATATTCTTAATATTAGAAAAAGTACCTAAAGTTTTCCGTGCGTGCGTACATACTCGTAGATATCGACTCTATGAAATAACTGAAAAAGAAGAAGAGGACCAAAGTGTAGTTTAAATTAATTATAAATAGTTAATAATTACATAAAATTAACAATAGTTCGAAAATGTATGAAAATTTATAAAACCGTCAACGCCATCTGCCCGTTCGCATCGATCATACTGAACCGCCCGAAGGCTAGGTCATTTGGAATCAGTGATATCTCCTTAATTATCTATTAGTAGTTCAAACAAACAAACAAACAAACTCTTCCGCTTTATTATATTAGTATAGATAATTCAATGTTAACACTCGTAAGGCTTATTCATGCAAATATATAATTGACGTTAAAGGCAATGCTAGATTAATTATAATACGATTAAATAAATAAAATTACAATACATAATAATATCTTCATGTTAAAGAAAATCAGGGTTGCTTAATATTAACATTTCATTTAAAACAATCACAGAATATTGGATTTCAAAATATATAAGGCGTAGGGTTCCTAGAATCAACCCTAACTTAAATTATTTAGTATACTCAGAGTCATCTAGTGTCTAAAGATTAAATAAATGTTAAATATTTAAAACTTCAGGTGCCAAAGTAAAAATAAATATTACATACTTTTTAAAACATGGACATTGCAAATGCTATTTCAATAACTAAAATCGAACGATCTTTACAATAGTAATAGTAAGTTAAATATTAAGTCTAATAAATTAATTTTTAACAAAAAAAAACCGACTTCTAACAACGAACTAAAAAGTGAAAAAAAAATTACAAAGATTTTATAATTTTGAAGTCTGACTTTGAAGGGTCTCATGTAAAATTTCTTTTTTTTTAAATGAGCCAATTAATTGTGAGTGAAGTTCATTCAAGAGCATCATCTATATACAACGTTATCTATATATATAAAAGGACTTGTCCTCACTGACTGAAGTAAAACGCACGCAAAGCTGTAACTGCTGATGGTAGAGACATGAAATTTGGACAGAACACGTGTTTCAAGATTTATTAGAATTCACCCCTAAGGGTGCAAATAAGCAGGTGAAGCTGCTGACGCCCACTAGTCTTATATAGACTTTTCAAAGAAACAAAAGTACATCATTGTAATATTCTTCTTCTTGTTAGTCGTACGCCGTTGTCATTAGCTGTCTTTTCCAATTAAAAACAAGATTGTGAGATTTCTCCATCTATTTCTATCCTTAACAATGCGTGTGCATTTCCCAATGGAGGTAGCCAGTGCAGGCATCGAAATATATTTTTTTAAGTTGAAACAAGTATTATAAGTTATAAGTATTATTATAACAAGAATATATTTATAACGAAAATGTAAATATTGAAACACTTATTTACTTCCAATAGCTATATTTCATATAATAATGTTAATTATAATTCACTGTACGGCTCAATACATCCAAGCATATTTTCCCGCCCAAATTTGACATTATAAGCACGCGTCACTTTTCCGCCAAGCCCCCTCCCGGCGGCGCCAAGCGTGGCGCGTAACAATAGTTTTAAATCAAGAAATAGAAAAGTAATAAGCAAACGTTTATTTTTGTCTATTGATATAATAAAAATACGATTTACATACAAACAATGGTAAATACATGAATATATAATCAGCTTCACGCTACAGCGTGATACATCCCGCACACACTCACGCACGCAACACTCCGTTCCCCACTTTCTGCCGAATTCTGGAGGTACTGCGTGTTGAGTGGCAGAACCCAACGCCGCGCTTTGCCTCGCCACCAGAGCGAGAAGAAATGGGAATATAAACGTTGATAAATTTCACTTCCTCGAGTGGGGATCGAACCCACAATCGTCGCGTTACAGTCACACCCTTGTGCCGCTGCCGAGATGGCCACAGCAATTATAATACATATATAAACATACATATATTATATGTATGTTTATATATGGTAATATATGTCATATATTATTACCAAATATTTTGAATACAACATACTCTAGGTAGCTTTATATTACTTTAAAATTATATCAATTAGATCTACGCTGTAATAGAGTACCGTTTTGCTTGATAAGCTCTGTACACCCAGAGCCCAGAGCCTGAATTTCATCCAGCCTTTACACTTTCAGAAATAACCAAACATTAGCTAGCTTGTTTAATATCGTGGCAGAGACATCTAATTTTCATATTCAATAAGAAAGTGTGAAATCCTGAAATTATTTTGGAACTTCGTGTATTGCTACTTTAAATTGACTAATAAACGTTTAGTTTGAACATAATGAAATTTTATTATTATTTATATTTTATTAAATTATCCTTAACAGTGATGCGAACAAAGAAAATCTAATTAAATATCTTCGAAAATATCGACACTGAAGTTCTTTCTAAGAGCAATATTCTTTCAATGAAATTATTTTCAATTATTATGAAGTTAGATGGTATTCGACAACAGACGGCAGCAGCATTCAGCATTACCATATTGGTGCATTTACGAAATACGACAAAATGCTTGAAAAAAAAATGGTATTATTACTTTTTTTATAACTGATATAATATTAAACAGTATATTATACAAAAATATCAGCAGATATTAAAAATTATTTATTAATATAATATTATATTCTGTTACATTAACAAGGTTCACTCAACGCCTTACAATATTACAAAACAAATGAAAATAAACTAAATGCATAATAGAGCATTATTTAAATAGAATAATGAATATTATTTACTTTATTTGCTCATTATTTATTCTAGGCCGATAAAAATCAGTGTTTCCAAGTATCTGAGGGCCCTAGCGACCTTTAAATCTCGACGATATTACCGTGTCAGTCACGGTAGGAAAATAATTGTTTATTTTTATAGAAAAAATATTTTCGCAATTTTTACCTGTAAAGTTGAATAGGGCCTATGCTTCTACGGTTCGGTTCGGTTCTTCATTTATTCAAATATTTAAAAAAAAAATGAAAATATTCTTTATTCAAATAGGCAATTATTATAAGCACTTTTGAATCGTCGAATGAACATATGAACAAAAAGCTACCACCACCACCGGTTCGGAAGGCAGTTCTGCTGAGAAGAGCCGGCAAGAAACTCAACAGTTGCTCTTTTCAAAATCAATGGTACAATCTATTACATTAGTTGGCAGCTATCCTGCATTACATTCAATAGACATTAATTCCATACATGCTTATCCTCTAAATATTCTTGAACAGTGTAATACGCTTTACTTGTTAGATTTTTTTTACAGATATTTTAAATTTTTGTAGTGGCTAAGAATACAATTTATGGCGCTTCGAGCGTGCCAGTTGAGCACTAAATACTTCGCCAACGTCACGCTGTATGGAGAAAACAACCTATGCTTCTATATACGCTCGGCTTGGTGCGTTATTGATATATGACAATTTTGACATATGTCAAGTAGAATGAAATAGGTTTGAAGTAAATAAGTATGAAGAGGTCTGAGGCATAATAATATAATTTCTTGATGATTGACCTAACGATTGACTGAACCTATGAGCGGGTTTTAGTCATATTTTAGGAAATATTTATATCTACAATATACTTACGCAATATTTTTGTATATGAAAGTTAAATACGAGTGTTTATGATCGATGGCACTGGATTTAACATTACTTTGACAATTAGATTAACTTCTAATTTTAAAGACTTACACAGCAGGGTAGGCAGAGGGAACCTAGTGTTAAGACACTCCTTTCCCCACTTTCTGCCAAGATCTGAAGGCATTGCGTGTTGAGTGGCAGAACTCAACGCCGCGCTTTGCCTCGTCACCAGGGCGAAGAAATGGAAATATAAACGTACCTAAATAAATATTTCACTTCCTCGAGTGGGGATCGAATCTACAATCGTCGTGTTACAGCCACACCCTTTCTCTAATCAATTAAATATATTTAAATAAAACAACCTTTTTAATGTAACGATACATTTAAACATTCTTATAATATATTTATTATTATTGCATTGCATATAAATTTCTTAGAAATACTTTAAAAAGTTAAAAATTCTAATACCGTTATTGTCACTATTATATTCTTCACCAGGGTTTATCTATTTAATTAATAAAATGTTTGACGTCAATCATCTATTCGAATATTAATTACATTTACAATTAGTCTCGTGGCGTACAAAACTAGTAAAAATATTAAGCGTAGATAGATACTATATAGAGTGTGAAATTTATTTTTAAAACATGTCAAGATGCACTAATATATAGAGCGAGAGAGGTTGGATAACATACAAAATGATTAAAATCTTACTAAAATACTTAAAATTCTGGCATTTTAATTATTTGGAAACTTATTAAGTATATTCTTTTGGTAGTAAGAACCCTTCTTAGTACCCCTCTTAACCTGCTCAACGCTGTGTGCGGGATACAGCATGAGCTGGAAGATAGCTGGTGGATAACATCCGAGATGGCTTAAACTTTCAAAAACGCTTTAATGTGTAGCATTTTTACATTTATATACTATAATAATCGATATAAAAAAATATATGAGACATTTTTATAAGGATAGACAATAAATTATAATAAGTAAATATTGATATCCTTAATCAATACACCAATTATGTGTTACAGATCTCATTGCAATTGCAAAATATCCGGATATTTAAGCATATATTACAATAATTATTAATAGTACAGAATCCGGCCGAACTAATAACAAACTTATTATTAGCTAGCTGTTTATGTCATAAACCCTTAAAGAAATATATAAAAGAATGCGGAAACGTCCAGAGCTGTCGAATGAAATAATATCTATTTTAATACCTATACACAGAATCGGTGTAATGACTGACAAATGCGGTTAGAAAATATAAAACTGGCTGGTCATAATTTATAATAGAATTTATTTGTTATAATGTTAGTTACAGTCAATATGGAATATCTCGAAAAATTGGACAGAAAGTGGAGAACGGAGTGTTTAGATCAAGATTCCCTCTGCCTATCCTTGAAGGCGGGAATAAACTATGTTATGGAAGTTTGATATTTATAATAGTTTAATATTTCAATAGTCATAGAAACTTTTGTCCCCTATTAGGTATAGTGGTGCTGTCTAACAAAGCGGAGGACGTAGGTTCATTCATTTTCAGAGGTACTCGTAATGTGATAGTTCAAGTACAACTCAAATTAGACGAAGGCGAGACCTCAAAATTATAAGTCAGTTTTAGGAATTTTCAAAATATTACAATTTAATATCAGCTTCACACTGTATCCGGCCTTTGCTTCGACACCAGTAAATAAATATTTCACTTCCCCGAGTGGGGATCGTCGCGTTATAGTCACACCCTTGTGCCGCTGATCAACGACGACATGAATTTAATTTGTTTAAGTTATATGAGTTGTTACATGAATATGTAAATACATTTTACAACTTTCACTGTATGTCCTTTGGTTGTGAAAACACAATTAAATTAGGTTCACACAGTCGCAAAGAACTAGCACTAAAACAAGTTTTGAAGCTGAGTATTTTAAAAATATCTAAAATAACGTAGCTATCTATAGTTGGAAAAAATATATACATACCTATATTATAAATTCGAAAGTAACTCTGTCAGCTGTCTGTCTGTCTTTTACGTAATCAGGCTCGAACCGCTGATTTAATTGTTATAAAATACACATATAGAGAGTGAGGATCTCGGGATGAGCATAGGATACTTTTTTTTCTCATATTTGTTATATTATCGATATATACCAATATATTAAAATACTTATTAATTTGACATGCAATTTATTCCGCCATGTTATTAGCAACCGTCGATATGCGACCGTCACCCAAAATGAGCTTGCTTAACGCATCTCTCTATTGAAAACTGAAAATAATTTCATAAATATATTTAATAAATCTTCGTATAGTTTAAGCGGGCGTAGCCACGTTCGGGTCCTCTAGTACTCTTATAAATACACAAATTAATCAACTTGTAAATTGAATTTAAAATTTATTGCTTTCAATAGGTCTTCAGGCAATCAGGCCGTCACGTCGTGGCGCGGCGTAAGGGTGTGAGTATAACGCGACGGTTATGAGTTCGATCCCCACTCGAGGAAGTGAAATATTTATTTACGTTTATATTTCCATTTCTACGCTCTGGTGTCGAGGCTAAGCGCGGCGTTGAGTTCTGCCCCTCAACACGCAATGCCTCCGTTAGAAAGTAGGGAACGGAGTGTCTTAACACCAGGTTCTCTGCTGTGTGCGGGATAGAGCGTGAAGCTTATTTAATTATTTTTTTTTTTAATTTCTTATTTCCTGAAACAATTAACGTTTACCCAATACACACATTTGCTTTGCAAAAATCAAACATCCCTTGATAGGTTGCTTCGATCCAAGAACTATCATGTACAATCACAACTGTACCACGATGACTAAAAACTTAAAACTCTTAAGTTTTTTTTGTTTTAAATAGTTATATATATATTTTTGTATATTATAATATTTTATTATTCATTTTAACAAAAAATATTATCATTATCATAAATGTAAAACAGAGAGAAAACATATATGTAAAATGTAGAGCTGAAGATAGAGTTCAGTGGCGTGCCATTGGAGAGGCCTAAGTCCAGCAGTGGACGAGGACAGGCTGATGATGATGATGATGATGATGATGATGATGATGATATGTAAAATCAAATAAACACACAAAAACAATTCCTCAACACAGCCTTATTTAAAAACACGGCCAGGGAATATTTTCATATTTTCAAAACGGTGACAAACACATTTTATTTGTACGTCAACATTTGTAACAATATAAATTATAATAATTATGGAAGAATCCTAGGTGATTTGACGTTTTATTCCATTAACTCTTTGTTAGAGGAAAAAATCGTTATATCGAAATTAATACCGAGAATGTATGACATGAATCACTGGACAAAGAAATTTCCCGCACAGCTAGCTTCCTGTTGACCGTCAACTGTGACAAATTAGATTTAACGCTATAATTAAATACATTCTAAGATTGCTTAGCTAAAAATTAGTTTTTAATTACTTTATTATTAGATCGTCTTGGCGAAGAGGCATAAGCGTGAAATTGTAAACGTGACGGTTGTCGGTTCTATTCCCAATTGGGGATTCCCTCAAAGAGAAAATGATCATTCAATTATTTTCTCCCCTTAGCAACGGGGCAAAGCGCGGCGTTGAGTTCCGCCACTCAACACGCGATGTCTCAAGAATTCTGAGATAATTGGGGTATAGTAATCCAATGCCAATATTATGTATTTAGAGTAAGAAAAAGCTGATTTAAAAATATAATTTTATTCTTAAGTATCAAACAATTAAACAAAAAATAGTTAAATTTCATTTTTAACATCCCAACTGCAGCACAGTGTTTTTGAAAACTAATTTCAAAGAGATTCTATATATTATCTATAGCCTTAGTAAAGTTAAAACTGGTTTGTAATACGCAACAAATTTGTGTACTTTTTTAAATTGCTTAAATCAAATACATTTAGCTAAGTATCACTTGATTGACGGGTGGAAGATAGTTTTTTTATTTTTTTATTTTCACGTTTTATTCCGCAGACACCTCGCTTCATCACGACACACTCCGACTCTTGGTATTTCATTATTCAGTTTTTACTATCTGCAAGATAGGTACAAGTTGATAACAAATATTGTTTTTATAAAAAAAAATAATACGTAATATTGATTGAAATTTTTACCTAAATTACCCAGAAAATGTTGTGTAAATGAAAAAGAGAAATTTAAATCTAGACTATCGCCGTTCTTTGTGTTAAGCTTAAGATCACCAGAGGGGCGAAATGTAATTAATTTTAAATATCCCTGAGCGAGAATCGAACTCACAACTATCGATACAACCATACTCTGCCCAATTGCGTCAAGATGGCCGCGAAACAATAAAAGGTTAAGTAAATATAATGCTAATACATACATATTTACATTTCATATACGTATTGATATGGGGAATCCCAAAATCATTAATATTTTTTTATGTCATCTAAAAAATACACATTCGTCGACTTCTGATGACATTAGTACGACGTATTTGTGACTTATTTTTTTATATTTCAGTTTTTTTTATCTGTGGGTATTTTTAACAGGGATAGGTGCAAGTTAATATGCTACTTATTAGGTACAAATTAAAAGAAAATTATTATTTAATTTATTTAATAGGAAAAAACGTAACATATTGAAATATTCAAAGTAAGTAAGTACTGTGTTTCTAAATTTTATGTAAATGAAAAAATTAATTTAAATCTAGATTACACAGAACAGAATAAATAGCTGAATATATGAGTATAATACTATTTATTATTTTTATATTGTTTTATTTACTTTAAACATTGATTTCATAAGTTTCTTATACCAAAACAATATACATGCCGCCAGAAATCGGCAGAACAGAGTGTCTTAACACTGGGTTCCCTCTGCCTACTCTGCTGCTGAGTGCGGGATACAGCGTGAAGCCGCTGACACTGGCGAAGTGATTTTGTGCTTAACTGGCACGCTCGGTACACCATAATAGAAAGAACAGAACAGAACAGCGTGAAGCCTGATTTTTTTTAAAATAATAAGAAACAAAAGCGGAAACCGTAATAATTATACGAGTACATCATAATTATAATAATAAATATTTAACATTTATTGATATCATTAATGTACGAGTATAATATATAGCTAAATATTCACTCTAAAGTGGTTCTTCTCGAGTTATCAAAGTAACTAAGCAGAATAAATTAATGTCAGTTAATTAAATATTAAGTCAAACAATTGTTTAATCGATCATGAGAGATTCATTAACCTTGTCGGCATGGCCGTCACGATATTCGCAATTTACATTGGAAATTGGCTCGGAGCGGACTAGATGCAACAGATCGATGGCTTTTGTGTTTCACTTCTATATATTTTTTATTTTTTTTTATTTAGTAGGCATAGAACCTGGGAACCTAGTGTTGTTAAAACACTTCCGCACCCCACTTTCCGCTGAATACTGTAGTATTGAAAGGCGGGTATCAACGCCGTGCTTTGGCTCCTTACTAAAACGAGGTGAAATATTTAATTTCATTCACACAAGTGGGAATCGAACCCACCACCTGTCGCGTTCACAGTCGCATGGTTATACGCCACGACTGGACTCAATTCTCATAGTACTTCTGAATAAAACAAGTATTATCAGAATTGTCGTGAGAATAGGTTACAAATCCTAGGCTGAATATTTATTGATTCTATATAATATATTAGTTGAAGTTAATAACAAATGATATTTTGAATATTAACGTACTTCTGAAGTAGTTGGAAGGTTTAGCTCACAGTACTTATATGTTCAAATATCACTAAGGTAACCGTGACGCCGTGGGACAGCGTCTGACCATGAACTAGTTGGTTATGGGAACCGAACCCCATTTTGAACCCCATTTTGGGAAATGCATTATTTTACACTTACCCGTTCTGATAAGTCAATTTACGGGGGTGAGTTTCGCCGCTCAACGCAGTCTTGAATTCGGGCGGCAATGGAGTACGGAAACGGAACTAAGTTGCTATACAAGGGATTATACGTGAAGATGAACGATCTTCACTTGAGAGGCCTAATGACAAGTGACGTAAGAAGTCAAAGGAAAATATTATGTGTTTGTTCTATACCATAAAATAATTTCTAAAAGAAATATTAATGCTTTACTTTACTTAATTTACCCTCATTACATTTTAAAAGAAAAAAATAAGGCAAAGTAAGTTTATTGAGGGCTCTCCCTTGAGACTTCTGTCAATTTTCTTAAATCACATTTAAAGAATTATTAACAACTGAAAAATTAAAATTATAAACTAAACTATAAGTTTTGCTTCTAATAATATTAAAAATTGGTTAGTCAGTTAGTTTTCAGCCTTTTTACCCATTACCCAATTTTCCAGGCATTGCATGTAGAGTGGTGGAACTGACTGACTTCTTGGTATCGGAGGTTTTTCAGTGCGATGACTTTTTAATTTTTACTATGAATTTCGTATTTTGCTACATTAAAAAGACAATGCCACAGTAAGCTACGAATATATGAGTCACATGTAAATATATAGAATTATTTCTTTTAGCTTCACGCTAGGCAAAGGGAACCTATTGTTAAGACACTTCCGTTCCCCACTTTCCGCCGAATTCTGGAGGCATCGCCTGTTAAGTGGCGGAACTTTGCCTTGTTACCGCAGCGAGAATATGAAAATATTAAATACTCATTTGCAAGAGGGGAATCAAACCCACTACCTGTCGTGCTTACTGTCAAATATATATTTTCAATATTGCAGAGTTTTCGATATTGAATAGCGGTTAGAAATGTAATTTATTTTTTCACTCTACTAGGAATCGAACCCACGATAATCACGACAAATACAACTCTATTCTACTACTATACTATTGTGTATATTATTATGAAAAAAATTTATTTTTTTAATTTATTTCATATTATATTTTTTTCCTTGCGTAATTGAGGAAAATAACTGTCACTGGTTTCCCATATAGGTTTTCCCTTGTTTTCACTACTTCGTGTAACGAAGAGGAAATATTTTTTTTTACAAGTAATTTCCAACTCCAATTAATATTATATAACATACGCTAAAGCCTGTTATGGTTGAACGAATGTAATACAACATTCGTATGCTTAATAAAATATTGTTTTTTATTGTAATACGTTTGTAAGATATATTTAAGTTCGTCGTGGATTAGGGACGTAGGTTGTGACTGTACGCGACAGTTCTGGGTTCCATCCCCGTTCGGGGGAATGAATTATTGTTAATTAATACATTTCTGGCACTAAGGCAAAAGCGCGGCTTTGATTTCCGCCACTTAACACGCAATGCCTTGAAAAATTGGGCGATGCAGATACAGCGTATAGCGGATTATTTTTTTTATTTTTTTAAGATACATTTAGTAAAAATTTCTATATCGAATCGATAATATACCAGACGACCTAAAGAAGTTGGCGGGAAGCGGCAGTGGCTTTTACAGTGTCCTCCAGGCGAATACAATATAATTTCATATGTATGTTTAAATAGTTTTGCGAACTATTTGACGCCCCTTTATGAGCGGCGCCCGGGGCATGTGGACCCCCCTTGACAAAAACCTCTCTCTGAGTATCTAGCTAAAAAAATAAACATTTAACTTTTCACTTTCTATACTATTATTTGATTTTGACGTTCATTTATGATGGAGAAAATAGTATCTTAACACTCTACTTACTATACATCGTAAGTATGTACTAAAATATAATTTTAGCACATAAATTGTTTTAACCTTTAACTGTATTCCATATATGACAGCGTATACTAATAATACTTACTGTTTATACATTCTTTCTAATAATATTAGAAAACATTTATTTAAATGAACTTACGTATACAAGATAAAAGATAGGTAAACTACAAAAAAAAATGATAAAAAATAATAATATTTTTTTCTCTCCGCAAAAATGACAATTACGATATAAAAAAAAATTAAAAATTTATAGTGATTGCCTTATATAAATATATGGTTATTAAAGTAGGAATTGATCTGACGGTTTCCGGCTCGCTACATTTCCGCGGTACATATTACATACAGCTATTATATTATATTTGTGTTTGCATTGAAATATCGATTTTATTTTTCAAAAATGTAACCTTCGCGAATATTAATTTCAATATTGACATTATTCTAAATATGTATAATATATATATTGTTTTTTTTTTTGAAAAAAGCAATGCTAACAACATAATAATAAACTTGTTTAGTAACCCAAGGCCGGAATTTTGATATTTTTAAGAGAATTTTTAATTAGTTCGCATATAAAATGCTCCAATTGATTTATACAACTTCAACATATAAAAATTAAAAATATTTTATATTAATTTAGCATGCTAGCGTCCTGTTGTAGCGTAAAGGTTGTAGGTTCAATCTTCACTCTGGGAAATGATTATATTTAAATAATATCTTCGCTTCGTAAATAAAGCGTTGAGTTTCCCAACGCAATTTAAAATGTCTTTAATTCTGTCGGAAAGTAGAGAGCGGAGTGTCTTGATATTAGGGCCGCCGTGCCGTATCCTGTATTGATAATAAATTATCAATATTGACATGATTTTTTTAATACGAAGATGCAAATATAATGTTTTTATAGGGAAGGAAAACTCTCTTTATCTATATTGGGATAGAACTAAGTGAAGATCTGCATTATTCAACAATTTCAAACCGACTGAGCGTATTAGGCTTTACAAAAATAAGCTTATTTATCTATAAAATGGTCCATAGAAAGAGACTATCTCAATAAAACAAGGCAACAGGAATTCAAATGACAATACAACGTTCAGGGTTGGCAGAAGCCTTAAGAATAATTAATTCCCGAGAGTGCAAATCGAACCCACAGCCGTCGCGTTTTACATTTTAGTACAAAAAGTAAAATTAAAGTAAAAATCACCGTCCAACACAGATGTACGTACATATAATATATATATATATATATATCTTACTCACGCTCTCGGCCATTGAAGACGTTTAAGATGAACGAGGTTATTGACTCAGAACAGAAGGCACTTTTGTTTACAAGAATCGGTGACAGTGCGAAACTGAAATGTAGAGCTCATAGCATTTAATTTTGTGAATAACATTAATTTTTAATTTTTTTTTTTTGCTGTTTCGGTTGCTTATATTTTTGTAGGAAGATAGGTATTATATAAGTTATTGTGTAATAGCTATGGATATTTATATATTTGGATATTTATAATACTTTTTTGTGAGGATTGTTATCTTTTGTTCTGTAGTAAAAAACAGAAGCTTTTCTTTATGTTTGTATAGCCAAAGCGTTTGAAGCTAATTTATGACATTTTTTAATATATTATTAAGAGAATTAGATAAAATTAAACGCATTTTTTATAAGATATTTATCAAAATGATACCCAAATATATAAATATTTAAATAATATTTAAACATGTTAACATGCCTTTAATTAAATATGATGAGTTCCTTTTCTATATTTCTTTTACCGCAGCCATCTCTATTATCGTCAACCCTACATTACTATCATTAGATCAAAATAACGTGTTAATTAATCGTTTTATGGTTCGAGTGTGGTGACGAGAATTGGGAAAGGCCTATGTCCAGCAGTGGACAAAAGATGGCTGTTGATGATGATGATGATGATATATGAGAACTACAATAGAAGTAATGAAAATATAAAGGAGGTCCTCGTGGCCTAGAGGCACGCGCGTGCAACGATAAACACGACGATTTTTGGTTGGATCTGCCTACCCTGCCTACTCTGCTACAAGAAGCGTGAAGCTGAAAAAGAAATATTGCAATTTAACATTTTTTTACTGACTTTTGAAGGGAAAAACAGTTCACTTTGCTTAGTATTACGGATAATAACACGGCAAACGGACAAAGAATGATAATTTTCGCTATGTGATGCATATTTCTGTGTTCATGAATAATTGATCGTTTTGCTGCAGTTAACTGACCTTGGTAAGTTACTGTGTCCAGATACGTATTGCGTTTTTTAATAGAAATAAATATTAAATTATTTAAATATTAAATATCAAAGGGGGCCATAATAATTGTGGCTACCACAATTCCATCTCCTATATCATTCAAAGTTGATGTATACTTAAAAATGAGAAAAATAATTATTCTATTTCAGTACTACGATTTTCTTTGTTTACTTACTTACTAAAAAAAATATACACATAAATTATAAAAAAAAAATATTTAAAGT
Source organism: Heliconius nattereri (assembly GCA_013403645.1). NCBI lineage: Eukaryota > Metazoa > Arthropoda > Insecta > Lepidoptera > Nymphalidae > Heliconius > Heliconius nattereri. The sequence continues at coordinate 517,242 of JAAIXI010000208.1, read as the reverse complement.
TATTTAAAAAAAATAACATTACACAAATATATAAATAAACGTTCAAATCTATGAGGTAATATTATATAAACAATAATATTTTTAAATACATTAGCCTCGGCATTGTAACGTAGTACACTAATTGACGTATTTGTATGACAAAATGCAAATAATGACAAGAAAATGTACTATACCTATATATATTATATAGATATTATAGTATACTTATTAATAATTTGAATTGGACATTGATAATCGCGTGTACACAAGGTTGGGTGAATTATTTATTAATAGTTAATAGACGGTACAGACGCTACAGGTGTTTTAGTATGGATGAGTCAACTTTCATTGATCATTTTTCTTATATTTTTACTATACAAAGTTATTAATTAATATACAAAATTATTTTATTTATGTTATATTATTATTAATTATTCTTATTGTTATTAATGTTGATATTACATGGTTATTATTATCTTTCATCTTTCTTTTGACAGCTGTGCAGTGGGGGATTCATCCAAACAGGATTGGACCGCCAGGGCGTAATGGAAGGGCGTCTGATTGTAAACGGAATAATTCTTGGTTCAATTCCAATGCATGGGAATTAATTATTTTCGATTTCTTGCTCTGGTGAGAAGACAAAGAAACACGCAATGTTGAAAATTGAGAGGTCCATGTACACGAGAACCCAGATAGACCGAGAATCTGGTCAAGGTCGCGAGAAGCTGACGTCGTGAACCTTGTGGGAGGCCGATGTCCAAGAGTGGACGTCGATAGGTTGATATTATGATAATAATGATCCAGCTCTACGGTTTCCTGAAGCAGAGAGAACAACAAACTTCGGAGTCAACGCAATCAAAAGGTATATTTGTGCATCGTTTTTGTTGCACTTTGTATGAAATTCATAGTGTAATCAAAACTTGTCGTGGACATACATTTACGAAATTTGGTACGGAGTGAGAACTTACTATAAAATTAATAAAGGAAAAAAAATGCGAAAACTGGTAATTTATATTATTTACGTACATTACCTACAGATAAAAATAATTACAAACTTATAATTGTATTTAATTAATTTCATACAAAATGAGTTTTATACTTAAGTTTGTTAACTTTTATAAGTTGTGCTCTACAATCCTGAAATTGGTACGGAACCCTCAGTAAGCGAATCTGACTCGCATTTGTCCAGATTTTTTTTTAATTTAATAGAAAACTTTAAATGTCGATTTTTTAATAGTACAGTGTCATTAGACCAAACTAATAAATACACTTCCGATCAATAGTTAACTTTAAATCAGAATAATCACTTTTAAAACTAACTCTGCAAGGCCATTTTTTATGGACTATTCAATAAATCGAATATCCAGTTTTTTTCGTAAGAACCATTTACATTTATGTATGTATGTAACATGTGTGACACTGTTTTTATTTCACCTTTTTGCAATAAAATAATTTTAATAATAATCTATAATTTATTATATTTGCTATGTAAATAATTTAACAATCAGAAATAGGTGTTGAAACAAAAAAAACTGGCCTTGATAAGTTCGCTAACAAGTTTTAAACTTACTACCGTACTTCCTAATTCATAATTTTAGTATAGAATATGGCGGAAATACAATATTCTTGTTATAATTAAACAAAACATTTGGATTTTACTGTATAATAAATAGTAAACGGTCGGTGATTTGCGATGACAGGAAGCAAACAAATATAATTAGCACGTTCTTACACATTGAAAAATAACGGATTTTAATGAACAAAAAAATATTATTTTTCATATAAAAAGCTAAATATATTCTTGCTTCACGCTGTATCCCGCACACAGTAGTAGGCAGAGGGAACCTAGTGCTAAGACACTCCGTTCCCAACTTTCTATCAAATTCTGGAGGCATTGCGTGTTGATTGGCAGAAACTCAATGCAACGCAAATAAATATTTTAGTTTTATCGTTACAGGAATATATTTATAACCTTTAGAGTAAACAATGAGTAATTATGGAGGCCAGTTTTACGTTCACTGATTGACTTGGAAATGTACAATACACTATGTATTATTGGTGTAAATTTTTGGAAGGTCGCGAAAGATTCACTTAACACCAATAACTGGTAGCAGTGCTGGAGTACAGGGCCGGTATATAAACGCTAATTTATATACTATATTTATAAATAATTCGTTATTAAATAGCTACAATAGCTTGAAGCTGTATTCCAAACACAGCAGAGGGAACCTGGGAACCTAGTATACAAGCACTCAATTTCTATAAAGGCACTTCGGTTCCCCACTTTCTGCTGAATTTGAGTTGAGTGACTGAATATTTTCGACTCTTAGTGAATCGAATCCAACACTGTGGTGCTTACTGTGTTTGTATCTGTACTCTGTTACTAGGATCTGCCACTTCGCTGCCATGGTTATATAAAAATAACTAAAGGTTTTGCATTAAATGTGTAACTGAGACCGCAGGTACCAATAGTGGTAGTACATGTAAGTAACGATAGTAATTGCCTATTATTGCTTGATAAATTGACTATCAACACAAAAATAATTTTCCAGTTCTATCCAGTATTTCCTTAGGTACTGGCACTCAAGCAAACAAAATCTTTAGCTTTAATATTAGAATAGATACAGAATCATGGGTTGGGGAATTAAAGGAAATTTACTATTGAAAAATTCATAACAAAGGATTTCTACGAATTACTTCTTTTCTTAAGTTAATTCACGAGTATGTATATATTTACTTAAACGCTTACTACAGCACTTTTATGGCTAATGTATACAATTCCTTTATTTGTATAAGGATAAACATATCATTAAATAAATACCTTCTCGTTTGAACTCATAGTTTTATTTTAATTTTAATTAGTCTCAAGCTTAAAATGTAAATTAACTAAATATATTGCAACTTTTTAAGACTGAAGGAAAAATAATATGTAAAAAATAGGCACCGAGAGTGAAAAAATAGTGTTCACTTAATTTACAAAATATTTTCTAATAAAAAATATATTCTTTATATTATTCTTCAAATATATTCTTTATATTTTCTTCACCAATCAAGTAAGGTATATTGTACCTCATTTTTTGAACAATTGAGAAGTTCATATCTAAAACAGTTCCGTAGGAACAGAATAAAGACTCTATCCACGATGTAAATTCACGACTTTGACTAAGAGATGAAAATTAAATAAGTACTATATAATGCACTATTTCTTTTAATCGTTTCAGACCAAAGAACCAAAGGAAGGTTGCAAAAACATCAAGAATACAATAAATATTGCAATAATAAATCTTAATTAATGTTTTTTTATTGAATCAGGGTAGGAAAATGAATATAATTTAAATATGTTATATATTTATGTATTAAAATAATACAATAATAATAAATATGAAAAAAAGGGATATAGACCAAATGTTTGTACCGTTATCAGTTTCTATATTAAAAAAAATGAATTCTTTTGTATGGTGATAAAATTTGTGTTAAGCATATAGAGGCTATTTCCAGTGATAATTAATTTTTTTCATAGGAAAATAAAGAAACAGTCTTAAACTCGTGGAATACTTGGCGGCTACTGTAACATTGCATAGAAATGCATAAATTACATTTAATAATTACAAACATTTCTTCTCACTCTGTCTAATTGCCAATGAAATATATTTAAGTCCATTGCGTAGTTTGAAGCTTAAAGAGATTTTGTTTCATATTATGTCATCATCATCATCATCAGCCTGTCGTCGTCCACTGCTGGACTGGCCTCTCCAATGACACGTCACTGAGCTCGCAGCCAGAGTCAGTAGGTGTCGACGACTTACCGTAGCCCGGGGATTTAGCACCCCCCTAGCACCCCCCTAGCAAAAATTTAGAAAATTAATTTAATAAATTTAGCACCCCCCTAGCAATTAGGGGGGTTAGCACCCTCGGCCCCGCCGGTACCAAAGCCGCCACCTTGGCTTGGTATAGCGGGGCGACCGGGAACTGAGGGTTCTGTCTGTGGTTGTACTGTGCCATTATGTAAAGATATGTGAAGTGAAGCCAGATATCACCTAGTTACATTCGAGACATAGTGGTGAGTTTTTTTTAAAATAATATTTTACCTTTAAAATATTTGGGTTCCGACACTTAATATTCAACGTCCCTGATTTAGTAGAATGATTTTTCAATTGGGTTTTTTTCGGCAAACGGCAGCCCTTGAGAGAAAATTTAACCCAATGATATTTTTGATTGGGAAAATATATTATACATAGAATAAAATGTTTCCTTCTCCGTTCTGCATTTTTATTTTATTAGCAAAAAAACAATCTAATATGTGTATTTTGAACTATTTCCCTCAACAAGAACAGTTTTTAAATTACAATTATTCCACAAAGTACAAAACAGTACAGTTTTAATTAATTGAAATCGATTGCACGTTTACATAAGACGTTATTGATATCGATACCCAAATACGATTAAAATAAAGGACAATGGCATAAACGTATCGGAATGTTGTAATTTAAGTAAAAATAAATATATGTAATATTAAGTAACGGAGTTGAAGTCTATTTTTAGATCGCCCAGCACCTCACCATGCTTCTTGAGCTTTACACCTTTCTCATACTTCCCAATGCCATGACACCTTTCGTACATTCTTATAACACATGTAGCAATATTTAAACATATTGCTACAATATACTAGCGGTCCCCGCGCGACTTCGCCTACATTATATTAATTATCTTAGTATGGTTATCTATACTGTAATGCAATACAAATCATAATTTAAGTAATTTGGTAATTTATTGGCATTTAAAAAAGTGTTAAGTTATTTTACATCTATTTATTTAGGCGATAACGTGAGTAAAACCCAACCCCGCATAAAAAAAGCACATAATATGTTGCTCGAAAACCCTATCTTTCAACGTTAGTTCCATAACAATCAGTTCAGGTGGTCCTTACAAACAGAAAGACAGACAGAAACTTCAATTTTATCTATATGTAAAATATATATAATTAATTAAAAAAAAATTAAGATAAAAGTAGATAATAAATGATCAAATAAACTTGAAAACTCCGTATTTCTCAATATTATTAAGGGAAATACATCGCAAAGTTGATTGAATTCGTTAATAGCTTAGGCGTGTCTTTAAGTCTTCGAAATTCGACCTCTAAAATAATTATATATTCAGTGTCAAAATTTGCAAATAAATCTTTTTTTGTTCATAATTTATTTCGAAATTAGAGCATATATTTAATTTAATTGAAGAAATTTCAACCAAAACACATCATAATCAAGCCTCAAACGGATATTAAAAATTGTTATAGAAATGAAATAGAAACAGAAATGAAATGAAATAGAAATAAAACATTAATGAAAATTTACTAACAGTTTCAAATAATTATATATCTCTGTACATTTGGTCCGTGTCGATCGAGTGTGGCATAGAGTGGATCACCTATGTCACTGCATTTTTATTTCCTTTGCATGCAAACAATAGAGGCCCAAGGGCACAAGTGACTGTAAGGTTCAGTCCAAAATTTATTATTTCCATTTTCTCGTCCTGATAGACGAAATGCGACTCTGAGTTCCGCTTATCAATTTCCTGTTCCTATCGCGCTATATGAGAAACTGCAAAATTTTCTTTGCTATGACGTAAAAACAATCTAATAACAAATAACATTCTACACTACTAGACTAACTAGTAAGCCACAGATCCATGGTCATTATGAAAAGCGAATTATGCACTAGCGCCCCGCTCACGGCTTCGTCCGCAGGAACTACATAATTGTTAGTTTATTAATTTGTCTTACTAATAATAATATAATGCAGCGTGAAGTTATCATAGCTATATTGAAAAGTAAGGTTTCAGTAAATTCAATAAAACAGTTTTTATAGAAATTTTGTTGAATAACATCCTTTTAATGAAGAACGTGCTGAAAGAGTGATGAAAGAACGGAAAAAAAGATCTATGATGGCAAAGTAAGAGAAGTAGGGGAAGACGTCGGTTGACCTTCGAAACAACAGTATCAAAGATACTGGAGGAAGGTTACGTAAAAAGCATGGGGACCCCAGAGGGCATGTATGAAGAGGAAGGTTTTCTTATATATCTTCCACGTACAGACACCGATCAGTTACAATTCTATTGTAAGTATAGAATAGATATAATTCATTTTTGCAACAACGTAACACACACAACTTGTTTTATAGATAACAAAGGTCAGACAGCGTACAGCCAACTTGCCGTATGTACATATACAAGAATTAGAAAAATCTCTATATATTCTATTGATCTACATTTAAATTATACAAAAAGTATAGGAGAAGGTAGTATCGTGGCCCCCTTTGATATTTCTTATTCAGTGGAGTAGCGAGCTAAACTTGCATTTAATTTCATATGTATTAAATAAAATTAATTTATATTTAAATAGTTTTGCGGACCATTCAGCGCCCCTTTGGGGGTAGCGCCCGGGGCATGATGTGGCAAGGGGGGTCCTTGCCACATTCTTAGTTATTTCCATTTGATGGATTCCATTCCAGAAGCAAAGTCATGTGGGAGTTCTAGTAGGAATGTCTATATATGTTATTTATAGAAATCTGGTACGTATTTTAATTAAATATTCCATATGTAATAATATAGTATTGTGGGCTCGGACCCTACAATAGATACAAATACGAGTACAATGTCTGTTACTGGAAATAGCTGTGCTTTGCTCTACTAGGATCGGTCTACTCGTCTTACGTATATTGTTGCTAATAGACCTGACATGGTGCCAATAGACCGAGTGGCGCGCCATACGGTGATGTTTACATTACTATCCCACATGTTGATAATCTCGTGAAACCGAATGCAGAATTTGTTTTCCCGCCGCTGAAAGAGAATTTTTTATATCAATATAAGCAATCACGATCACGATCAACACAATCCACTCAACACGCTATGCCTCCAGAATTCGGCAGAAAGTGGGGAATGGAGTGTCTTAACACTAGGTTCCCTCTGCCTACCCTGCTGTGTGCGGGATACAGCGTGAAGCTGATTTATTTGATTTATTTATTCATATAAGTTTTCCTCTTAGATGATTGGATAAAAGTAGGTACCTATATTTGTACTATAAAAAACAAACTTGTGACCAACGTCACAAAGACGTAAATGTACTAAATTAAAAATGAAATGAGATACAAATATGTTATATTGGATGAGTCATATTTATTTGATGAAGTTTTCCTCTGCGCAGGCGCACGGCTCAGGTAATACCCGGGTTATTTACTTTCGTTGCTATGGACATTTTAAATTGCAATAAGGTTTTTTACCTCTTATCTTTTTATGGATGTTTATATATGCAATTTTAATAAGTCATTTAATATTTTTATGTTTTTCATTGTGTAAAGATTTTAGCTATATATGAAATTAGTTCTCATATAAGTAATGAGATGGACAATTACTATAACGGAAACGAAAATGGATCCGTATTTTTACATATCCTATTTTTAATAATTAATAATTGAATTTTTCCCGCAGGGGGCGTCTTTGCAGTCGTCTTATTTTATGTCTATAACAAATCTCACATATTATAGGTTAAATTAATTAATTTACGAATATATTTTAAAAATAATGGACTTCTTTACTTTAACAAAAACTATACGGACAGAGTAAGAAGAAATAATACACACATAAAATGTTTTTAAGTTTATATTTTTTCTTCTTACTCTGTTTCTTCTTTTTTATTAATTAAAAATTATAAACAAAGATCATATAATAGTCACTATAGAAAAGTATAATTTTAAGAATATTTTATAATATATATAGCAGTTAAATTGAAAACTCGATTCTTAGATTTCTTTTCATAATTTACTATTAAAATATACTCCGTTATAATAGTATATATGTATATGTATATGTATATTCTATTATATGCATAATACATATTATATTTTCAAACAAGTACAGATCTTGTATAAGAATTTTAAACTTTAACAACATTACAACATAATAATCAAAAGACAAAATTAATAGAGTTATTTAATTATAAGAAACGTGTTTAAATTGTTCACTTGTATAGGTCAAAACTTAAAATGGCAAAGCTTTAGGTAACATAACTTAAAATCTTGTTTTTGGTACAAATAATTATTTTATGTAAGCGTAATAATAATATGAGGTGACCAGTTGGTCTCATTGTAACATGGTCGATAAAAAGTTCAGCGCAGTTATGTATTTTTTTTTAAATACTATATATATATATATATATATATATATATATATATATATATATGTGTGTGTGTGTGTGTGTGTGTATGTATGTATATACAGGGTGTCCCAGGAGTCAACAAAAAGACGAAAACAGGTGATAGACGAAGTCGTGACAGTTATGAGAAAAATATTTAAAAAAATCTATGTCATGTATTTTTCATATTATATTGATTTTAAAAAATATCGGAAAAACCGACACCCTGTGATGATTTTTCAAGTCCTAAGACTACAAATATTACTCTTTCTTCATTTTTTTTTCTCTAATGTAATCATGATTAACCCTTCTGTGAATTACAGTTTAAGGTTGGAACATACCTGCATCAGTTTTCCAAACATTAAATTCAAAATATTTACTACACCCAACTTTAACCGACTGTACTATAAAAAAAATGTACTACACTGTTTGTGCAATTAACTTTAAAAGTTTGCGCATTACATCTGAATTCCGAAATGGTACAATACTTGATGGATTACTTCTTTGTTGAAGAGAGAAAAATCGAAATACACGAAAATCAGGACGACGTTCAGCGTTTTGCTATCTTTTCGGATACATTCTAGCTGCAGCATTAGCGTTACATAAGCGGCGTTGAGTTCCGCCACTCAACACGCAATGCCTCAAAAAAATCGGCGGCAAATGGGGAATGGAGTGTCTTAACACTAGGTTCCCTCTGTGAGTGGGATACAGCCTGAAGTTGATTTAAATAAACAAAAGGAAAAACACCATATTAAAACTACTATTATCTTCTAACATATAATCATATGAGCAACCTAATATTACACAAGTTCAACGCGCCTAACTTGTTGTAGTACTAGTTATTAAATATATTATTATCATGAATTGAGATAATAATTTTAATTAATTAACATACACACCTCTTATATAAACAGCACCGACTATTAAAATCTTAATGTTTTATTATTATCAAAATGAGGTTTTTGTTTAAATTTTAAATTAATTTTTAACTCCTATTATACGTTGCTATTTCGGAAAATCCTCTATTATTTAGTAAAGGAAATATATAAGGAAACTTAAAGTACGATCATAATCATAAATTAAAATATACTTCCGTGGAAAATGATCAATAAACTTTATTAGTAGTACAAAAATAGAGTAAAGTCATTATTAATGTACATAATATGTATACGTTTTGTTAAATATATGTAAGAGAAATAAATATGTATTTTTATATATTCGTATTTTTTATTCGCTTTATTAATTTTATGAAATTGTGTATTTTACACCTAATTCTCATTTCCTTTTATTAATTTAACACAAAAAATAACGGACTCCATTACAATACTGTATTACAAAATGCTTACCTATACCTATATGAATTTAGTATAAAGAAAGCCAAACTGGCATGACGTAGCCACCGACCGACAGACTGGTTTTCGATATACATATACAATTAAGCCTAATACGAACGCTACGGTAAATCCCTCGTGGCGTACAAACGTCTTTCCCCATTCACAAAGAAGTATATAGACTGTCAATATTGTATCATTTTCTTTGCGGCTTATAGGAAACCGCAACTTATTCATTTATAAATGGTCAATTTACTTTATGGCTTATGGATTTCATTCATTGTATTTGTATGCAACTAGGTTTGTATGTTTATTTAGATGAGAGATATAAGGAAAATAAAGATATTTTTTTGGCTTCACGCTGCCAAGCCCGTGCCAACACTTCTGCTCTCCCCTTTCCATTTATTTCTGGGAGCATTGCGTGCTGAGTGGCAGAACTCTACTTCGCGGTTTGACACCTGAGCAAAGAACACGCTGGCCCTTTCGCCTCCACTGTCCTCAACAAAGATGACAGTGGATTTTTTTCTTTACAATACAAATGCTAGATGCTCACGATGATATCGGATTCAAAGGACACTCGTCCGAAAGTTTTTGTTTCTTATATTATTAGATTTGCAGCGATTAGCGCCAATATATAAACTCTGAATCACTTCAATATCTCCACTTACCCAGCAAAATAAACAGTTATTTTATTTTAATTATTTACTTTATTTGCATAAATATATTATCATATATGTGTTATAAATAAAATTAGTCGACTACAGGATGAAATAAGGCCATAACCTTCATTGAATTAAACAATTTCTAAGAAAAAATATTTATATATTTTTTTTATAATTTATTCTTAAATATACCCAAATATATTTGTATTTGTATAGAATCAAGTCCAATCGTATTTATTTTTACTGGTTCTTAATTAACACTCTATTACGAATCGTTACTTGCACATTTAAGTCTGATGTTTCCGTTTCAATGCTACCAAAGTTGAAAAACTGAAACTAGTTTTAGAGATTTGTCGATTCGAAAAAACATTTATGATAAGAAAATATTTAAAAATATATATTTGTATTACATAAAATATTATGTATTTAATATATATTTGCCTCTATCTAACATGCTATCATCCTATCTATAAATTTTCACTATTCTCACTTCGTGCAAAATTTCATAACTGTTTATCCACGGGAAGTACCCTACAGGTTTTGATTGCGCGGCGAATTTCTAACAAAATGCAGCAATAAACGATGCATAAATGTTTATATCTTTTAATTGCGTTGACTCAGAAGCTTGATTTTTTTGTGCTCTAAGGGTTAGCAGAAGAAACCCAGTGTCGAGACACTCCGTTCCCATTAAGACACTTCCGCTCTCCACTTTCCGGCAAATTAAATATTTCAGTCCCCCAGCGAGAATCGAACCGAACAACCGTCGTGCATACATACATACACACGCGTTGTAAATGCCTTGCGCAGCGACTGCCTCAATATTTGGTATTAATTTCTAATAACTGTAAGGGAGTCCGAGGGAGTATTTCATTCACTTATATAATTTCCTCATCCCCATCTTACTAACGCTGAAGATTTTCATGGATATAACAACTAAAATATGGAGTACACCAGTAACTTTCACGTTGAAAGATTTGGAGATATCTTACTATATAGTAGCTGTTTCATCTAAAGGGATCAGTTTGAATGATAGGTATACTATATAATAGACTACAGACTTCACCCATGAAATCACTACCACGAGCATACAATTAGTCTCTAAAATTTAACAATTATAATATTTGAGGGAAACAAGGGTGTGACTGTAACGTGATGTTTGTTGGTTCGATCCAGACTCGAGGAAATGAAATATTTACTTAAATTTATATTACCGCTTTCTTCGCTGTGGTGGTATGGTGGCAAAAGCGTGGTATTGAGTCCCGCCGCAATGCCTCCAGAATTCGGCGGAAAGTGGGGAACGGAGTGTGTTAACACTAACTTCTGCCTACTCTGCTGTGTGCGGGATATAGCGTGAAGCTGCTTATAATATTTGATATGTTAAGATTTTGGTCTTATATTTGGCAACAGTAATAGGAAAACACGAACTTCCTTAAATATACACAGCTTCTCACAAAAAAATAACTTTAGTGTTTATTATTAACCATTAGGGTCCGCGAAATAATAAAAGTTTACGTTATAATATTGTGTCAGCAGTAAAGTCATTGAAAGCCGTACTTTGATATATCCTGTTCCGAGTTACGATGAACTAAATCTACTTCCTGGTACGTAAGGCCAGGTCTGAGACAACGCCAACCGGATCCTAATTTCTTAGGTGGCTTTGTGTTTTTAATGAAGTTGACAAAAAAACCCATATCATGGAACTCTTGCAACGGAATTGTAGCAAGAGTCGAAGTATAACAAGAGTTAAGACTGCGCAGTGAAACTGCGCCTGACTGTAGTGTGACTTCGATCTCCTTTCAGGAGAGTAATTATATTTAAATTATTTTTGTTTCCCCACTCTAGTGGGTAGAGCGCGGCGCTAAGTTCCGTCACCCAACACTCAACGAATAAATAAGAGGACAGTGGGGAACGGAGTTTTTTACCACTTTTATTTCCACTTTCTGTGAATATGCTTTATAGGAAAAAACGTGAAGCTGCGTGAATCATAATACAATTACAATTGACAATAATTATTATGAGTAAAAATATTGAACGTAATAGGTAATTTTATTATTTAGTCGATTTAACCGTTATTTAATTCCAGTACTAAAATACTAAATGTGTTTAAAATCTAAAGATGGCTCTTTAAAAAAAAGATTATTAAAACTAATATTTCAATTAATACATGTATCTTTGATTTATACAAAGTTTTATATCATAAATATTTAAATATTTTTTGCAGCATATCATAAACAAATACCGAAAAACATGTTATATAAATTTATAAGTAAATACTTCGAATATTAAAATTAAACAGCTACATACTAGTTTTTTGTCTATCTACAAGTAATTTCCAAACTTTATTAAGAAGTTTAATCATTTGTAGACAGTATTAAAAATATATAATATAAAGTATTTATTACGAGATGTACATATCTGCTTATATTACAAAAGTGAATATTATTTTGTTAATATCTCAAATGAACAATAGAGACACAAGCATTAGGGTTGTGGTACACCTTCAGCATCAGCATCAGCGGCAGCGGCGGCGCGGCAGGACTCGCGGCGCGGGGCGCGCTGTGACGCATGCGCACGAGGCGCGAGGGTGGGAGGCGAAAAACACTATTTAAACTGTTCTTGAGAACGGTTAACATGCATTGGTCCGTTTGCAATCCGAAGTTTAGTTAGCCATTGTAATACGACAGCTCGAGTCGTAGACAGACAGGCTCCAGCCCGTGGTCGAGACATAAGGCTCTCGCAGACTTTCCGCTAGCTAAACGCGCAGTGAACTTTAGTTCAGGCTCCTCTATCTTTACGTGTGGTGTTTCGAAGCATGGCCGTCGCAGCTGCCCAGAAGAACCGCGAAATGTTCGCCATCAAGAAGTCCTACAGCATCGAGGTGAGGACCCCCGTCCCGATTGCTTGCTTTCAGTTCAGAGCTGTCTGAGGATTTGTGCCTAAATTTTTGCATGAGTTTCGATATTGTTTATTTTTTATGTCGATTGGCTTTACATACTAATTTTCTTAAAAAGTGATTGCTTGTTCATTATTGAATTATTTTTGCATTAATATTTATATTTTTTTATGAGATTTCACTTGAAAATAACATTTGCATTATTTACGCTTCATAATATTTCTTCTTTATAAGATTTTCTTTTATAAATAGTAAACATAACGACAGCACATGTACAATAATACGCACAAATATTAATTTTGCCATTTAATAACAAACGGGCTTCGGCAACGCAAATAGTTTCATAAACTAACTTACATATTCTGCTTAAAGTTTTCAAAACTACTTTTTTCATTGTTTGCAGTAAAACTTATGTATGTTATATGTCACTAAGTAATATCATTCCACAGTTATTGCTTTTCATTATCATTATAAAAATCTCGGTTATAATATCAATTATTTCGCGTAGAGGCCAATTTTGATTATATTAATGAATTCGTGAGAAAACCAGATGCCAATCCTTAATGGGCCTTTAAGAGGGTAATGCACGCAAGTCACTTAAGGTCTAATGGCGAGTATGTAGTGCTGGACCTTCAGTCAAAGTTGGACGTCATCTTCAATCATTATTATTTTCTTGGTACTTGTCGGATCTCGAATCGGCCTTGTACCGCGCTACGAGACCTGAACCGTATGTTTACAAAAACAAACCATTGATCGACCTACCCTAACCTAGTCTCAAAACAAACTAAAACGAAACATTACCTCGCAAAAGTTACAAAAATAACCACAAACAGTAAGGGACAATGTTAAAGAAATCGTGGGAAAGCGTGCAAAATACTCCAGACGCGTCATATTTTCACTGGAGTCGCGTACAATTAAAAATTTAAAATTGTATGAGACGATCGAGATAAGTACATTATTTAGCTCTCGTCGCTTTCCCACATTAACCAACTAGTGATGTAACCGACGTACAACAACATATCAAATTAAAAATAACCATTGTATTGAGAAAGATTCTCATAAAAGTCTCTTTTATTGGGGCAATACGATAATATTACCGACAATTTGTTTACAAAGAACAAGAAGCTAATTAAATTCGCTTGCAATTATCTTCTTCATTATCTTCGAGATTAATCACCATTGTCAATATTCAAGGCGTCTGTAGCTGTAGGTACTTGCCTCGTCTCGGAGAGCATTATCTGGAGTCGGACATATAAATTATAATTTTACAGAATAATTTTAAAATCGATTCAGCTTCTGCGAAATCACGATGCGAATTGTTTAAGTATTTTTTTCAATAGATTTTTTACAAAATAAAAAAATCGACTCCTTTTAATTTAGATAATATACATATATGAGTAATAAAAGTAACTGTAAATTATTTACAGCGTTGCGATATATATATATGTGTATATATAATTATATTTTGTTTATTATTCATAATAATATGCTGTGCGAAAACCAGGTCTCACGTTAACGTACTCGCATCTAACGTGCTATGATTAACGTATATTTTATAATTGGTTGCCTGAATGATTGTATTTCCTTGACCGTCGAAGGTCGGTACGTTTTGCGACGCTCACCAACTCTGCGAGCGGCTGGATAGTTGAAACGAGACCAAATAACTTGAAATAACAACTAAAAACAAATATATTTAAAGCTGTTACCAAAAAACTCGCGCTACTAATTAATCTATACGCAAATAGTTCAATCCGTTGGAAGCATATTCGAGGCTGTTTTGTGCCCTTGACCAAACGAGGTTGTTCGTCGCGGTCAAATTAACATAAAAACTAAGATGTTAGCTAGATCTGCAATAGTGCGTGTCCGAGGAGTTAATGTCAATTTGAGGTATCCTTCTTTTTTTCATTATAAATTACATATTCCTCAAATTATACATATATAAATAATTGTATAATTTCTGACATTGAATTTTTACCGTGAATGTAACCGACATCCGAAGTTTCGCGGTCAAACGCGAGCACTTAATCGGAAACCAGAATGTTTGTAGAGCGTATGTATGTTAACGTTTCAAGTTAATTACAATATATAACTTTGGGCATTAAGTCCTTGATATATTAAAAAAATGTAGTGAAAGCGACAGTTTAAATTTACAATACATTAAGCGTATAATATAATAAATACGTGAATTGGGCTGTCTTTGTGAGGGTGGCGGTAATTAGCGTGGATTGGAACGGTAAAGTCGCCGACCAGCACCAAGGCTGGCCAACCGGACTCGATCCCAGGCGTTCCAGTTAGCCGGCCCTTTGCACGATATATTTCCGCAATCTACGGCCACAAATTTTACCATCATATATCCGTGTGACAAAACTAACATGGTGTACTTGAACTTGTACTACGTGCTTATAACTATAACCCAGCTAGCCTTGCGACCGGCACTCACATTCAACCGAAGATTAAAGTTAACGGTAATAAAGGAGATCCTTCAAACAATATTTACGCAGTAACCGCTCGTTAAGTTACCACAATTATCATAATTTAAACATTATCAATTAAAGCCGTGGACGGCTCAAATTGTTACTTGCAGAAATAATAAATAACAAAAGGATTAATGACAGTTATTGTAACCTAGATTTTCTAATAGTAAGGACGCTATAGAGTTGGTATGGAATTACAGATCGACGCATCGACTCTATTCGCCGTCTATATATATTTTCGGCAAAGTAATATTTGGTAATTTTTCGATAGATATTAATATATTTTATTGTTTTATCCTTTACAAGTTCTATTTACTAGTATAAAATCTTAAAATTAATTATATCAGCTATAAATTTTATATTTTAAGAATCTTATTGAATGCCTGTTTAAGTGGATATGAGTGTAAAAATTATAATTTTGTATACTTACGTCACCTAGTGTCTTTTCAGGGGCTAGGTAACAATAGCGTATGATTACTAACCCTTGACACACATTGGGCCGGAGCCACTCTAGTGGAAAATGCTAGGTCTTAACGCCCGCGCACACCTCGCTATCAACTTCACACCTCTGGACAATTACACTGGTTTAATGAACACGTAGTTGCTACTGAGAAATTCAAATTAGCTTTGAAATATATAATCCTACAGTTTTTATTTAATATAACTTTAAAGCTATATTAAAGTGCTATTAGTAACCATAATAATAAAGTAATCAAAATAATTGTCGGATGCTCAAGGAAAATTTGGTCGATTTCATATAAAACGGAGGTCAAAATGATAAATAACTATGACAATTACAGATATTCTAAATTAGGGGGAAAACTACATAAAATTTGAATGATCTTTCCTCTAAACATCCTTCGAATCAATTCTTAATAGTATAGTACGTGCATCGCTGAAGGCAAATTAACTTCTAATGACGTAACGGCTTATAATTCACGGACCCAAGTTTGAAGCTGACTTGACGATGATAGCTATTCCAATTTAGGGGATAAAGGAATCGATTAAAACGCATTCAATTACCGTTCGGCGAAAGTAATTTTTAAAAGTCACCGAATACACGATTTAACAATTAACACGCCGTCAGCGGACAGCCCAACGTTTCAACAGGTCATACAAGCTCCACTCCATGTCGCTCGACCCTCGTCCGAATATCGCTTCCGATTTACGACCCACTTACCCCAATTTCTACGCAACTGTTAAAATTTTATAAGTTGTTATTACCACACTATTTTATATAACTGATACATAATCATCTTATGAGCTTACATATACAAAAACGAGGATATCTTGATTGAATTGCAAAATTAGAATAGAAAACAGAATTTATAGAAATTTTCAATTTACGATATCAATGGGTCATATAAAATTTTAAGAATACCCATTTCTGTTGTGATTTAATACATAATTAATAACGAGAGCACATAATTATTAGTTAAACCGATGCATTAGATAAGAAATAAGCTATATTACTCAATGTTTAAAATATCAGAAAATCTCGTTTCTTTTTTATTTATAAAATATGAAGACTGCAGGTTTTTTTTTTATTTATAACATTTCAATACTTTTATGACGTTAAAACCTAAATTATAATTATAGTGGCTTATTATCTGCAACGATGAACTTGTCCACTGAGGAGCGTTGTTAACGGCGTTTAGCATTCAAGTCTCTTAGAGTTGTTCAAAAGTTCACTCGACATATAATTGGTTCCATCGGGACGCAGCCGTCCAGAAACTGAGATTCCTTTGTGCGACTCCATCTAAGATCCGGTGGGGGGCGGGGTGTAATGGAAGCACTTTACGCCCGACCGCAGGAAATAAGCTTAGGAACTCAGTAAAAGCAATTCCTACTCTCACATGAAATATAATATTGTACGACCTCTTTATATTCATAAGGATTTAGAAGGCGTATTTTTAGGATTATCTTCGCCCTCTTTGTGTTTGCTATGGCCTTGTCTTGTTATAGCCGAGATTAACTACCATTAACTAACATTTTTTTTATAGATTGAACTTTTTTTTTTTAAATTATCGTCATCATTCATCCATTAAACATTAAAGTATGGTTTATTTTATTTTTTTTAAATAAATTAACATTCAATATTGAGCTTTATTTTGTTTTTGTTACAGAATGGCTATCCATCTCGCCGTCGCTCGCTCGTAGATGACGCTCGCTTCGAGACACTAGTTGTCAAACAGACCAAACAAAGTGTACTTGAAGAGGCTCGTGCCCGCGCCAATGGTAGGTGACATGATAATAGGATTAACAGATATATTTTTTTGTTCTTTTTTGTTTTATTTTGATTGTTTTGTTTTTTGTTTTATTTTGTTATTTTATTTCATTACTAGACTCTGGCTTGGACTCTGATTTCATCCAAGACGCCGCTCATGTAGGCGAAGACGGGAAGACCGTTGAAGATGGCGCACAAAATGATGAATACAAAAACGGTCGCCCTGGTAACATTATTTACTGATTTGTCTAGCTTTTTCATATTTTAAATTAATTAGTTACGCTTTTTTTATTTTGATTTATTTTTGTTTATTTTTTTTTATAATTTTTTCTAATAGATGCGGATGCCAACGATGGTAACGCTAATGGGGATGAAGGTTTGTATCCATTGTTAATTTTAATTAACAATTAATTTACCAAAACTATATACAAAACATTAAGTTATTTATAAATTTATAAACGTTTTAATTCTTTATTTTTAGATTATACTCTGACCGAAGAAGAGATAATTTTGCAAAATGCCGCCAGCGAGAGCCCTGAAGCCGAACAGGCGACCCAACAAGCCGCTTTACTTCTTCGTATGCGCGAAGGCATGGGCTCTCTCGCTCGCATCCTAAAAACAATCGACAACTATAAGGGTTGCGTAGAACATCTCGAAACTCGCCCCTCTCAAATACCCGGAAACCAATTCGATGCTCTCGTTAAAGTAAGCATGTCTCGCGTCAACTTGCTGCAACTGATCAGATCTCTACGTCAGTCAACTTCTTTCGTCGGAGTTAATCTCATCTCTGAGAACAACCTCTCTAACAAGACCCCATGGTTCCCGCGCCATGCATCCGATCTTGACAACTGTAACCATCTCATGACTAAATACGAACCAGAACTCGACATGAACCATCCAGGTTTCGCCGACAAGGAATACAGGGAGCGTAGGAAGCAAATTGCCGAAATCGCTTTCGGTTACAAATACGGTGACCCGATCCCGTCTATCACCTACAGCGAAAGCGAGAACGCTACCTGGCAGCGTGTCTTCAACACCGTGCTGGACTTGATGCCCAAACATGCTTGCCGCGAATACAAGGCAGCGTTTGGCAAGCTGCAATCCGCTGACATCTTTGTCCCACATCGCATCCCACAATTGGAGGATGTCAGCAACTTCCTGCGTAAGCACACCGGCTTCACTCTCCGCCCGGCCGCTGGTCTGCTAACGGCTCGCGATTTCTTGGCATCTCTCGCCTTCCGTGTTTTCCAATCTACACAATACGTACGCCACGCTAACTCACCATTCCACACACCTGAACCGTAAGTATTCGATATTTTACTCCTTTTTCGATATTTAACATTGAATTCTCACGAGAGTACATTATTCTATTATTTTAAAAAATATCTATTTAAGAAATTTTGAACATAATTTTTATAATAAAGTAAAAAAAATATTTTTTCCTTTTAAATTCCGACAAGAGGGGACGACGCTATGATGGAATAGTAACTTTGTTAAATGCTCGCTTATAATTTAGTTTGACTCTGTTCGAGACTTTATCAACTTCAAAGGCTACTTTCATTGAATTAAACGTTTTCATTTAATTATACTGTACGCGTGGGAACATGTTAAGTGGATCGTCCATACAACTTTAATGTAAGGAAGCATTAAAGTTGATAGTTATTGAATTTTACATAATTAGGTCCATTCTATAACTTTGCTATAAGTGTTTAAATAATTTCGACATTATTAACTTACGTGTTGAATTCCAGTGATTGCATTCACGAGCTCCTTGGACACATCCCTCTTCTGGCTGACCCGAGCTTCGCTCAGTTCTCTCAGGAGATCGGATTAGCTTCACTTGGAGCTTCTGACGCTGAAATTGAAAAGCTATCCACTGTAAGTTACCTCAGTATTTTGATGAGTAGATCAAATTTTACTTTATAAAACTGAATTGAGCGAATTCTGACATATGGGCCCAAGCTATTGCGAAATTTCTGTTATTCTATTATACACGATTAGCACATATACAATGAAATGTTTTTCTTTTGAATAGGTATACTGGTTCACCGTTGAATTTGGCCTGTGCAAAGAAAATCAACAATTGAAAGCTTACGGTGCTGCTCTACTTTCGTCCATTGGAGAACTTCTTCACGCACTTAGCGATAAGCCCGAGTTGAGGCCCTTCGAACCGGCATCCACATCGGTACAGCCCTACCAAGATCAAGAATACCAGCCGATTTATTACGTTGCCGAGAGCTTTGAAGATGCCAAAGACAAATTCAGGTACATATCAAACTGTTGTCAATTGAATAAATAATGTAGTTTATTTAATAGGTCGGTAATGAGTTTTTTCTCCTCCAGACGCTGGGTATCAACCATGTCCCGACCATTCGAAGTACGTTTCAACCCACACACAGAGCGTGTTGAGGTTCTGGACTCTGTGGACAAGCTGGAGACCCTCATCTGGCAGTTGAACACAGAAATGCTCCACCTCACCAATGCCATCAAGAAGCTCAAGGACTCGCGCTTCGAGTGAACCAGTTACCTACATTATTGAACCAGATCAGTGCACGCGGCCTCGCCGTACCTGTATAGCTAGTGATATTATAGATGTAAGACTATTGTCGTGTGGAGCGTGTATGCGAGTGTGGAAACCATCGGATGGTACTTCGTTGAATTCCTTTTGTATCTTATTATTTATTATGCCGAGTTCATTGCCCGGGTTTCGGAAGGCGCACAGAACTCCGGATTGCCCATTTACGGAGGCTGTGCCGGTTCGCGAGACCTTACTATTATATTAGTGTTAATTTATAATTTAATGAAAAACACAAACAAATAAAAAATGGAGCACCAAAAAGTTAAAAAAATCAAACAGAAATATATGTGTTTGAGCGGAATTTGTTGTTTTATTGTTATTTTTATTTTTGCAATTATAAACTCTGAGCTACCTAATCTCTAATGAAAAACATCGTTATGATAATGATTGTAAGAAAACCAACGTATATTTTTTTTACCTTAAAATAAAATATCACAAGTTAAATTAAACAACTATTAACGAATTAACTTGTATAGCAAATGACAAAAAAATGCCAACAAAAACTTTAATCCAACTCGAAATGCTAACGAGAGTTTTTGCTATAAGGCTTTTTACACACTATATGCTTATTTTCAACTACACTATTCTTTAGTATTTTGGCTTTGACTGTACCGTAATCATTTAGTAAGAGATATTTTTTTTTAAATCTAACATAATGTCTTTAAATTAAATCAACTATTCTAAATATATATATAATTAATCAGCTTAAAAGATTAACTAAGAATTGCTGCAATTTAATTTAATTTAAGCTTCTACCTTAGCAGCAAAGCGCTAATACCATGAAGAGAGATAATAGAACGATTTAACTTAGAAATTTAATATAAAAAGGAAAATTTCAAATCAATTACGGATTGGGTCCGATACCTGTAAGATCTTAGTCCCTGGGGCCTTCTCTATCCTCAATCTTGCAGTACCTACTATAGAAAATATTGTTTTTAATTACAGTTCGAGGTGAACTGTGCAAATCGATACATATTTATTTAACATGACATTGAGCTGGGTACTTATAGAGCGTTTATTCGTGAAACAAATATAAAACCTACATTCTCGGCCGCAAGGTACTTCCTTATGTAATTAAATCAATTAGAACAGTCTAGAGACCCCGCAAAAAAATCCCGTGGCGAATGAAAAAAACAAAGAGTATTGTTGTAGTAAAAAAAAGCATGCGTGAGTAACGAGAGAACGGATTATGCGAGCTCGAGAGCAGATATGAAAATTAGATCAGCTTCACGCTGTATCCCGCAAATAGCAGGGAAGGTATAGGGAAACTAGTGTTAAGATACTCCGTTCCCCACGTTCCGCTGAATTTGAATTGGCATTGCGTGTTCAATGGCGGAACTCGACGCCGCGCTTCGAATCGACACCAAGGCGAAGGAAATGGAAATATAAATCTAAAGAAATATTTCATTTTCTCGAGTGGGAATCGAACCCACAATCAGTCGTCACAGTTTGTGGCCTCAGATATCAAAAAAACGTCTATAAATGTAACTCGCTTGAAATCGGTCGGAAGCATTACATTAAGTCAGCAAATGAGAGGTACGGCCTCAGTGGGCAAGGGCGCGGACAGAGTCGGATTAATTTGAAGTATTAAATTGTCGATTATTACGTTGAATATGGCTGACGTAGTCTCCAGATACACTGAAAGTAATTGAAAGATTTTGTATTTTACTGACTGTATTTTTGTATTTTAGACTGGTTTGGTAAGCTTGGGAGAAATTTTGAGAACATATTTTTTTGATTACATCACCTTGAGTCTATTTTGAATGAAAATGAAATTAAGATTGAGTTTCTTAATATTTAAATTTGTTCTATAAGTTATTTCCTTTCCTTTCTAATTGAATAGTAAAATAAATTTTAGTTGTGCATAAAATAATATCTAAATGTCACATTTGAATACTCTCAATTTATTATGTTTAATTTTGGCAATAAGTGAGAAAAGGAAAGCGGAATAGTTCGTATAAGGTAACATTTGTAATGTATTTTTTATTCACTGACATTCATTTTTGCTTATATATCATACAAAATTGTATAAGTACATGTTTTTTGCTTCGCGATGTATACCGGACATAGCAGGGTAGGCAGAGTCTGGGCACCAGGGCACCTAGTGTTAGGACACTCCGTTCCCCTTAAGATACTTCTGCTATACACTTTCCGCCAAAATCTTCCAAATCCGAAACCACGCCGCGCTTTACCAGAAAGAGCAATGAAAATTTAATATATTTTATTTCCCCGAGTGGAAATCGAACCCTCAACCTGTGCCTGTGCCAGCCTGTGCCAAGACTGACTTCAAATTGGCCTGATTATTATACATATGTAAGTAATATTATGCATTGAAATTATATACGCAATGATATATTTATTCACACTATATAAAGCTGCCATTCAGGTACAGGCATTCACAGAAATTAGGGTATCACTTAAAACTTCCTTCTTTATTTTGCGATGCGAATATACCGATGTTTAATGTTATAGTTAGATGCCTTAGATAGAAATATCCTGAAAAACAATTTGAGGTTTTATGCCATAAAATCCTAAATCTGTATGGCCTAATAAGAGAAGTTATATAATAGCAGGACTGAGTCGGAAAAAGTCAAGGCCAAGGTCTGCAAGGTTCAGCAATTAAAATAGCACTCAAGTAGCACTAGTACCTTTTTAAGGGAATTTTTATTTTACAGAGAAAAGTGCGCTATGGCGTTACATAATTATGTTTAACATAGAAGGTACATTTCTATGTATGGGAGATGCTATCGAAAATGCAAAAAAATCTTCAAGGGCCAGTTGTGGTACAGAGGCACAAGCGTGTGACTTTAAACGCGACAGGTTTTGGGTACGATTACAACTTGGGGAAATGAAATATTTAATATTTTCATTTCTTTGCTCTGGTTTTGAGGCAAAGCGCGGCGTTCAGTTCCGCTACTTAACACAAAAATTAATGAAATGTTATTTGAGGCTTGTCGTGGCGTATAGGTAGTGGCAATTCCTACAGATTTATGTGAAAAGTGGGGAACGGAGTGCTTTTGACTAGGCCTGCTATATGCTAGATACAAACATTTGTATTTAATAAATATTTGTAATTTAAGCGGGCGAAGCCGCCCAGATCGGCTAGTTATAATATAAAACTTTATAAAAGCTATTGTTCTATATATTTAATTATAAATTCATAATAATTCTTTTTTTTTTCAGTTTTCATTCATCTCTCTTTTTTTACCGTCAACCTTCTTTCCGTCCTTCGTGCATTCTCCTTGTAAGGAGATCCTTCGCCAATGTCACGTTGTAACGTGACATTGGCGAAGTAATTTTGTGCTCGACTGGCACGCCGATTACTTCAAAAAGTATACATAGAAGACCTAAGCCTATAATGAGAACAGTTGACGGATTAAACTATAATACCTAAACTAAATACATAAATAGACACTGAGGCACAAATCTATACTAGAGCTAAAAAAATTTGTATAGATGAAGAGCTTATTCAGCCGATCGCGTTAATCTCGGGAACTACAGGTTTAAAATTAAAAAAAAACTCATGTGAGATAGTGGATTTATCGCCAGGATATACTACGCTATGTTAATCTAAAAATAATCAATTCAATTAAGATTAATGTATTTGTTATATTTTCCACATAAGATCGAATCCACGTCCTCTGACGCAGCAGTGACTATTCTTAAATACACATAAAAGTAATTATCTAATAAACACATATTGTAATGTAATTTGCCTCCTACACTGAATAAATTACTGTCACAATAAAGTTGAAACCGTCAAATCTGTCAATTGGTAAAAAAAATGAATAGCACTCGTTTCCCAAGTTGAAATATTGTTGTTGAAATATGTAAAAAAAATTCAAGTTCACGATGTATCCCGCACCCAACAGGGTAGGCATAAGGAACCTTGTGTCAAGACACTCTGCTGCGTTTAAATAAATATTTAATTTTTTCGTGTGGGAATTGAACCCACAACCGTCGCGTTTACAGTTACACTTGGTGCCCCTGCGCCACGGGTAGCCTCAAGATATAATATATTGTTCATAGCTGTTAAGTAGATCGGGCCTTTATTTACAACTATTCCTTTTATTTAACTTATTCCAATTATGTCACCATGAGTTAGATATTTCTATATCGTTGTTATGCTAATTATAAGAAAAGAGTCCTATTTTAGTTATCTTATTACAATATTTCACATTTTTTCGTAGTACCCACGAAACATTTATTAGATCACTTGCGGTTGGTCGAAGTTACGCAAGGTAGAAAATGGAAGTTAAAATATGAATAATAAATTATTATTATAATTTTTAAGAATCATTTCATATAAACGCTATAAACACAATCTCCACCTCAAAGGCCACCGATGCATTTGTATCTGCCCTGAACAGTTACACGGGGTCGTGGGCGGCGGTGATTAGTTACCATCAGGTGACCTGTACGCTTATTTACCTTTTTTTTTCATTAAAAAAGCATGGCAAAGCTGCACTGGCTTGACAGGTGACATGCCAGCCAATATTATTTTTTTGCTTGTTACCCTTACTTTAAAGGAATTCTTGTAAGGTGGATAAAAACCCTTAACGTTACAATTAAGTTTCTTGCTATCTACTGTACGGTAGCTTTATAAAAATTAAATTATGTTTTAATTAAACGGCTATTCATAAGCTTATTACTATATTTTTTTTTCAGTTTTGATATGGCAATACAATAGGTTAGTTGGTGTGTTCTGTATGAACATGTCACGCCATAGCTGTCAATGTCAACCCATGTAAGTTTGTTTTTGTTTTTAATTATTATCCAAATTATTAATTGAACATGTTAAGCAGGGTTTTAACTATATTATGATTTATAAGACTTGGATTAGTCTTTCTAATTAAAGTGTCTTGTAAATCTTTTCATTAACAATATGACGGTATGCTTAATAACCAACCCTAAAGTAATCTAATATATAAATAAATAAAGGAATCTCACATCCAATTTTAATTTGTTTTACAGTCGATTAATATCGATAAAATGACATTAAGTCTTACAAATTCAATAGAAAAGAATGACTTGCAAAGCAATTCTTGGAATGAAAATCGTTTATTTACAGAACGATTCAATGATGGAGAAGAAAATGTTTATATGAAATCCCCAGGTAATATAAAGCATTGCATATTATACATAAAATATGATTTTGGAGAATAGTACAGATGCTGATAGTGCTATTTGTTGTAATATGTCTCTATATTTGCATGTCTTCGTCCATAATTGCACAGATAAAACCTTCAAATATCCCAAAAAGAGTCTCAAAGTGTAACCAAGCCAAGGAAGAAGCATTACTAGCTTATTGTTATAGTTTATGAAACATCTCGTATATTAAGAAACAACATTCTCTTCTCCTTATTTATAACATATTAGACTGTCATCTACAGCTTTACCCTAGTGTTTAAATGGTAAAATAAATACTGGTTGTGCATGACACATGCGAGGTTTAGAGTATATCTTTGATAAATGGACTATCCAAAAAAAAATATTTTAGTTCCTGAGTACATTCAATAAAACAAACTCCTCAGCTTTATAATAATATAGATCATTTCAATTTAAAAATGTAAAACAACTTTTTGTGTGTTAAATTATATTTTTAGGTGCATCTCATATTGTGTTAGTAAAACACAAGGAATATAAAAATATAATAGGAAGTTGGTTTGAAAAAATTTTTTTGCCACGAGGCTATCCTCAGAGTGTGGGTGACGATTACATAGATTACCAGATATGGGACACAGCTCAGGCATTTTGCAGCACATTTACAGGTGAGTTTGTGCTTTATACAATCTTTGACTACCTTACTGTGTTAGTTAGTGTGTGTGAACTCTCAGTTAAGTTTGACTTCCTTCTCAGTGTCTGATTGAGCTCAATGAAATTATATACAACCAATATTGGTGTTAACATAAAATGGCCGCTGCAATAAAAGAGGATTACAAATTTTTGCACAACCCACCTAATGTGGGAATTAATTGAAAGAGATTGATTTATTAAATACTTCTATAAAAACATATCTGTAAAGTTTTGGTATTTTTAAAAAAAAAAAATTTTTAATAAAGTAAGTATCCAACATACATAGAAGCACAATTTGAACTAATAATTCCTAAAATTAGTACATTAAACAGCAGTAATTCTGCTTTATAATATTAGTAGAGATTATAATATAAAATATTACAGAAGATATTTTTTATCTTTTTAGCTTCAGTCCATGTCCCACATATAATAGGGTAGGCTGAAAGAATCTATTGTTAAGGCAGGCTTGTTGAGTGGAGTAACTCAACGCTGCGGTTTGCTTCTATATACTAACACTATAGATATTTATATAAGTAATATAAGCTTATTTTAATAATTTACAGGAGTTGCGGCAACACAAGAAGTCCTGAAAAGTCTAGGTGTGGGTGATATAACTGCAACATTCTACGGAGCTACTGTTACTTGGATTTTGAAGACAGTCAGTGGACAAATGGGCGGTATAGCCTTTGCTTATAGTTATGGGTCAGTTTTATATATATTACTTTTAGTTACACATTGTATCTTACATAGTGTAGTAGATAAAAAAACCTAGAGTTCGGGCTCTCCCTTCTACTTTATGTTTCTGATTTTTAATGATAATGCTTTGTTATCGCCACACAAAGAAAGAAAAAAAAGAAACACAAAAAACAGTTTAAAAGTTATTATGTGTGGAATAACTGTGGAACTCAACACTGCACTGTATTTGAAAATGGAAAAATGATATTACTTTATTAATATTTATTAAAAATATTTTTTTACTTAATTGTCATAATTGGTGATTTTGCTAAACAATTTAAATTTTCTATATAAATAACCAATAAATATATCTTTTCCAGTTCCTACTTAGATGCTTACAGTAAAAAATGGCGTTTAATTGCAGATATCTTTAATGATTTAGCGTTATGCTTGGAATTGGCTTTGCCGTTGTACGTAAATTTGACGCCATTAGTTTTATGTCTAACAAGCGCAATGAAAGCCGTTGTAGGGATCGCCGGTTTGTATATTTATTTAAAATACGCCTAATATTCTGATAATATTATTATTATTATTGATATTTTGGCTTCGAATGAGTAGTAATTTTTGTGGAAAGTATCACTTTTTTTTAGCTGAAGCTATATATACATATGGCTTATATAAATAGGGCGTTCACGCCGTATTTATATAAGCCATTTAAGACACTAACATTCTGCACTTTCACACTCAATGCTTTATCTACTAAGTAATAAAAAAAATATTAAATTGAAATATTCCCCCGAGCGGGGATCGAATCCACATCAGCCGCGCTTATTAGTAATATGTGTAAAGGATGTGCCTTTCACGCTATACGATAGTATTTCTATTAGATCACAGAGCCAAAAATGTAAGTGAAAAAATATATCGATATATAACAAATATTTATTTATTTAGCTTTATTCATCTCTACAGTAAGTAAGCATTTAAATTATGATGGTGGTTTGTTGTTGTTTACAGTATGGCCCTTGTAGGGTAAAATGCCTCCTTCATCTATCTCCATGTTTGTTTATTTTGACCTTTGATAATCCAATTGGTACCAACTATGTTATATAACACAAATACTTACTTTATTTTAAGGGGGAGCAACAAAATCAGCAATGATCCATCATCACGCTATAAGGGGAAATGCAGCGGATGTTTCAGCAAAGGATTCGGTACAAGAGACGGCTGTTAATATGATATCTTCTGTTATAGCTATTTTTCTTTTGCCTTTTTTATCGTAAGTTTGGTTTTTTTGTAGGCCTACGCTGGATCCCTCATATAGCGGGATAGGCGGGAATCTAGTTTGTCTGTTGCTTACGTATTGCTAAAGTTTCGAGACTTATGTGGCGTAACTTAGCACCGTATTTTGTACTGCCAAAGCGGGGAAATGCATAAAATTTGAAAATTATTATTAAAAACGAAAGGAATAAAAATACATACTTCCTTTGTTACAGTTTTCCTGCATTGGTTTTCTTATCAATGATAATATTTCACATATTCTCAAATTATATGGCAGTACGTTCTCTTTGCTTGAAAACTTTCAATGAAACAAGATATTTGCAAGTTATTGATATGTTTTTAAAAAAACAATTGATATTGGATCCGTCTGTTGTTAATATGGAAGAACCATTGAATCTGTGGGAGTTCGACACGCCTATGTTAGGTTAGTATATTTAGTTGTTTTTTTTTCGGCTTCACGTTGTATCCCGCTCGTAGCAGTGAAGGCAGAGGAACCTAGTGTTCAGATTTTTTACTGCGACGCGACAGACTTAACTATTATGTTTAATTGTAATTTTATTTAATATATACTTACTTAGTACTTTCAATCCAATTTTAGAGACATTCCGTGTTAAGAAGCGGAACTCAACACTGCCCTTTGTTTCCCAGAGCAGGAAAATAATATAAATTTAAATATACTCATTCCCCTCAAGTTGAACCCATTGTGTACAATACCCTGCCTACCCTGCTGTATGCGGGATACAGCTACAGTATCCCGGGATAAAGATTCTTAGATTTTATAACATAATTCGTTAAAGCGTGAACTATCAAGTTTTTAAAAATACTAATTTTCATTCTAGCCCCTTATCACATTTCAGACAAAAAAATATGCGGATTTCAAATACAAATAGGAAAATCACTTAGCACTGTTCATAACAAAATTAAGGATGTCAAACGTTGGATGTCCATAAAGAACATTTACAAGAATAACAATTATATTTTATATCCTGACACTGAAGAGAAAATTGTGTATTTATATATAAAAGATAATATCACCTCGGAAGAACTACTCCGTGGTTATTTTCATGCTGTGGAGTTAGCTTCTGTTATATCCACTATAAATAATCAGATTTTGGTTAGTAGATATATATTTTTTTCTGCGTCACATTGAATCTTACATATAGGAAGTTAGCCAAACCTAATGTTAACATACTTAGTTCTGTCTTGTCAAAGTGAGGAAATGAAAATAATTAATGTCCCCAAGTGGGAATAAAATTCACAACCATCGCGTGTACAGCCAAATTTTGTTCCACTGCTACACAATGGATTTGTTTAAATAAGAACCAGTTTCACTGTCCGACTCACTCTTACATGTCTGCATGCACATGACTGTAAAGTTAAATTTGCCTGTTGTATACATTCAATTTGTATGAAATGATCCAAAAACCTTTATTATTAATATTTTGGGATTTTTATTTTTTATATTGCAAGTTCTAACTTCTTGCTAAATTCCATAATTCCAGGTAAACGAAAATACCCTATCGTTTTTTTTTTATGAACGGCCAATTTCATATGATCCATATAGTTTTTCATTGATCTGTATACTTGAATATTTGCTATTAATTTCAGCCTTATACTTTATTTCCACAAGATATATAGAGAAACAGATACTATAAATATATCTACAAAAATATTATGTTATTATTACAAAACATTTAATTCCAGCCAATATTCCAAAATAATACAAATATGTCATTTCTAAAAATCTGTGAATCAATGAAAAACGTGGAATGGAAAAACTCCGTTGATCTTAATGTAATAACATATGTATATCGTATGGTAGAAAAGGATTGGGAGGTATTATGTACTGAACTTAAGAAGAAAGGTTAGAATTTTATTTATACACTTTTATCAGATTCACTCTGTATCATGCATGTGACAGTATACATAGAGGGTATGTAGGTAGTGTTAAGACACTCTGTTTCAACATGTTGAATGATTGCACTCAACGCCGCGACTTAAAATTTATCAAAATTGGACACAAACCAATGACCGTCGCGTGAAACGCTATCCCACTCCACCACGACGGCCAAAATTTATTGTTATAATTTTTTTATATAATTACAGGTTGGAATTTAAATGAACATTTACTTATCGCCGACGAATGGAGAATTACAAGTAACTGAACTTTTTTTAGACAATCCATTTTTTTATAATTTTAAACTTACAAATATAAAATATAAATAATATAATAAATAAATATAAAATATATATCTTAAAAATATCAATCAAACAATAGAAAAATATTTTTTTCTTTCAATTCATTACTTTCTCTTTACCTTTAAATTTAATAATATATAATATTTAACAATGGAATACATATAGATTTCCTTACATTTTATTTACATTGATACATTTTATTTAATCTTCCAATTATTCATCTGAATGTAGAGGAAAGTTTTTTTGCTTTTATTTGATGTAGTTTTTATATATTAACATTTAATAATTAAAAAATATAATTTTATATAAAAACGGTCTTTATTATTTTTTTATATTAATGTGACGTGTTTTAATTGTAATAATTAAGATTTAAATAAATGTATTTATAATAGAAAAATGTTATTTTTTATAAAGTGAAACTAACATTTTTAGTATAATTAAGTATAAAATGTAATTAAATAAATTGTTTGTAGTATAATTTTTTGAATAAATACATTCCAATAGTAATTGTGTTGAAAAGAAAGTGTTTCACTCATTTTACATTCCCTTTAATTTTTTTATAAATTTCGTTGAAATTCTTGTATGCTGGCTACTAGACATTTTTTCAAATATATAAAATATTTTTGTGGGTGCGCCTTAGTTCATATTGCATTAACTGAAAATTGTAAAAATATTTTTTTTTCTTCTTTTTAGCTTCACATTGTTATCCATATATAGTCCCTACGTTATCCTTACGTTCCCCACTTTCCGCATTTTTGAGACATTGAATGTCGATTGGCGAAGCGAAGAAATGAAAAGAAGAATATAAATAATAATTCTTTTCTCCGAGTGGGGATCGAACCCACAAAAAATAATAATTTATTATTATTCTTTATTTATATATTTTATTGTATTATAATTTTGAATGGAGTCGTTTTACAAACTAACTGAAACTTAATAATATAACTGTATATACGAATAAGTTATATGTAATAATTAAATGCTTTAAAAGTACAAAAGGATTTATAGAATAATCGTATATTAGCAATTCCAATATCAAGTAAATAGTTACTTTTATGTTAATCAATTTTCGTTTAAGAATATAATATAAGAATATTGACTTATTTGAGAATATTGTAATAAAAAATATAAAATGATATTTGAATCCGTGCCTCTTGGATAACTTAAGTGTAGAATAACAGTTTAAAAATGTGAAAAATATATAGGATAATAATTATTGTATCCAGCGATACTAATCAATTAAAACACCGACTAGGAAGAGACCTTTAAATTTCAAACGCATCGATTCACCAACCAATTGTTATTAACCGTAGAATTATAATATACAAAAACAATTTCATGAGGAAAACGACTATTTTAAGAATTACACTTTAATTTTTCTACAAAAAAATAGTAAAACAGTAGAAACTAATATTACAAAAAAAAACCAACTATTCAAGTGGTTACAACTTTTGATAGATTACAATTGTCCTCATCAGACAGTATGAACGCGTAAGTATTTTTCAAAGATGCCACCTCATTTTGCATCGAACGAAATTTCATTCTCACGAGGTTGAAGCTCTCTTGGAGATTGTTCACTTGTGTTTGTATGCGCTGGCGAATCTGAAAGTTGTTTGAATACTTAAACAACAAACATAACATAGCTTCACGCTTTATCCCTAGCGGGGTAGCCAAAGAGGACGGAGCACCAAACGCTACGGTCTCTACATACCTCTTTCGCCTCGTCCACTGTCATCAACCTTCACACATGCCCTCCGGGGTATCCTCATGTTTTTCACGTGACTAGACTTACGGTATACTACCGTATACGGTATACTAGTGTTAAGACAGTCCGTTCCCCATTTTCCGCCGAATTCTGGAAGCATTGCTTGTTGACTTGAGTTAGCGGAATTTCGAAGAGGCGCTTTTTTGTTTCGATACCAGAGCGAAGAAATCAAAATATAAAATAATTTAATTTCCTCGAATGGGAATCGAACCTATAACTGTTTAGAATCATACACTTATGCACCTACGTCACGACTGGTCTCGTTTGTAATTTATTATAAACATTTTACGTGTTTTTTAATAAAACATAACTCACATCGTCCCGTTCCTTCTGACAGGCCCTGCATTGAGCTCTACTGTGTACTAGTTGCCGTTCCAATTCCGATATTTGCGTCTGCATGTAACGCCGCATAGAGTCACATCTCTCTTTGCTTCTTGCGAGAGACCTGGAACTTTCCGTTTTCACATCCTCCAAGTCGTTTAATATTTGAGTGAATTCCATTGATTTCTCTTTGTATCTACTTTCTTCTTGTAAGAGTTTTTCTTCTAATCGCAATATTGAATACCTGGTATTTTTTTAACTATGTAATGATTTTTTAATAATATCATATATATTTATTTATACTTTACACCACAAACACCAGAAAACAAAGTTTCAAACTACATCTAGTGCTTATAAGCTAATAACATAGTGTGAAGTACAAAGGCGGTCTTATCGCTAATTAGCGATTTCTTCCAGACAACCTTTAGGTTAGGAGACATAAAATTTAAAACAAATAGTGGGTGGTGCAAATAAACCAACATACGTAAATAATATTTTATCCTAATACAAAAATATTTATAAACTTACTTATATTCGTCTACATTCCTTAACAAGTCATCCACTTCCTTCATTTTTTGTTCTAACTCAATCCTAAGTGTCTTATTCTCCTCAATCAATTTAGAGCTATCAACTTTCTCCATACTTAAGTTATTTACAGCGATCACTAGCTGCAAATAGCATATGGAACATATATAAAAATCCATAATAAAATAATAAATAATGGCAATATTATAAAAAATAAATTAATATAATTTAATGTTAACACGTAAATAAACGTTAACATGAAACCTACAACTACAGCGTGTACATTCAATCTTTGCACCGCTTCTAATGAAAGTAAAATATTTATTTACCGTAATTACGATATGTCTTCTATGTAGTTTTTAGCCAAAGGTGTACAAAGCGAATTACATATTATACCTACATAATATATACAGCTTCACGCTGCACCCCGCAACTAAAACAGTTAAGTAGGCATAGGTAGGCAGAGAGAGTGTAATGTTGAGACGAAGAATTCCAGGGGTATTGCATGTTGACTGGCGGAACCCAACACCGCGTTTTGCCTCGACACCAGAGCGATGAAATGAAAATATTAATAGAATTTATTATTAGATATATTTATTAATTCAATTTCCTCGAGTGGGTATCGAAACCACAATTAATCGCGTACACCGTACACCACTACTGGCATGTGTGGCCTGCCTACGTTAAATATATTATAACACTTTTAACCTTTTCTTTGACACAATGCAACTCGTTCGACAGTTGATCCGAACTGCTCTCGGCCAACTTCTGCAATTGCTTGGCTTCTTGAAGTTGGATTTGGGCACCTTTCAGTAGGTCCGGCAAAGGTGCCAGCTCTTGTAACTTCTCTTGAAACTGCATCTAATGAGAAAAAAATCGAAATAAATTAAAATTTATTTTGAAAACGTATAAAAATTTCAACATAGCGGGATTCGAACCCGCGCCTCTTGGTAATCGTACAAACGGTTCCCACATTTTATACGTTTTTTAAATAAGCGTTTTTCTTTCCAAAGTGTGGAATAACATTTAATGGTACACACAATTAATTCCGCTATCCAAAAAACAATGTCTCGATTTCGGGCGTGGCGGAAAATCGGACTGTGGAATGTCTTAGCACTAAGCTAAAAGTAACGAGATGGTAAGATATCAGTGGTACTTCCGACATAGGGGGAAAATTACGAACCTTCATAGTTTGTATTTCCATTTGAATTTGATCTGACACTTGCTTGTTGTCGAATTCCATTACATCTACTTGTCGTTTAAGTTCTTCAGCTTGCTGCTGCGCTTGTAGATACTAGATAGAATTGAAACATATGAGGTAAACCATTCCGCGAATATTGCACACACGGCGCACAAGCGAGTCACTGTAACGCGACGGTTATGAGTTCGATTCCCACTCGGGGGAATGAATTATTATTTATTAATACTTTCTATGCACGCAATTTCTTGAAAATTCGGCGGAAAGTGGGGAACGGGGTGTCTTAACATTAGGTTCCCTCTGCCTGCAGGGTATTTACTGGATACAGTGTGAAGGTGAAAAAAATACACATTTTAAATTAAACTTAATCGTTTATATGTATTTAGTATTATTATACATTTTTCAGCGCAATTAGTCCGCATTAATTTAAAATATTTTTTTCAATGGATTTTGTTATCATTTTCAATTCCAAGACATACTAGATTCTCTCTACCTACCCCGTTGAACGAGGAAAACTTGTGAAGATAGTAAGAAAATATTTTTAAGATACAATTATTATAGACATACGCAGTGAAATTAATACGAAGAAGTAAAATTTTTATTTACTTTTAACTAATTAAAATCAACCTTTAACCGATAATCTTGGGCTTCATCAGATTTTTCATTGAGTGACATTTTCAACTCTTCATTCTCCTCTTTCACCTCTCTTAGTTCTTTTTTCAGAGCGATTACTTCCTCGGTGGGCTTACGTACGTCCTGTGGTTACGTAGATTAACATTGTAATCATAATATACAGTCAACATCCCTTTTAAGACTCTAGATTATAGATATATAATAATAATAAAAAAACAATAACAGTATAATTAACTATCTAAAAAAATATAAAACAGTTAATGTACTATGGTTTTAAGTAAATTAACTGTAGCTTTGTTGATTAGTATACGTGCTACTCTTTAATAGCTTTAATAATTTATTAGAATTACATTTACTATGATAACCACGGAACACAACCCCGCATTTTGTCTCATCGGGATTCAAGCCAACGACCTTCACGCTCACAGTCTGTCGCTGTGTCGTTACAACCCTTGTGATATTATACACGATGTATCTTGTGATATTATGCAGGTGCAAAAAGTTATGTTAAAAATTGATATTCTTAGTAACACACAATCGCCTCGCTACTCAACCCGTAAACCTACTATAAAAACACTCCATTCCCATTAAAACATATTTTCGTCGGAGTGAAAATTGAACCCGCAACCATTGTATTTACAATCAGACCTTAGTGCAACAGGGCCACGACGCCTACAAATATTATAATATGTTATTTAAATATGACGTACTCTGACTTCAGGTATCTCTTCACGACATATACTATTGAGCTTTTGTTCCAGACCTTTCAGCTTTTTTTCATATTTCGTTCTTTGGAACCGTTCCTCGTCCGCTAAGTTTTTCGCTCGTATCAATTCTTCCCGTAATTGTGATACCTTTTGCAAAAATATTAATATAATTTATTGTATGTTAAGTTATAAATAAGTAAGTTATCTAAGTTAGTAAGTTGAGCAAATACGTAATAATATACTGTCAATCTTCAAAGTAATGAACATATTTGAACATAAATTGTTCATTTTAAATTTATTTTCTAGAAAATTTACTAACATTTATGCACACTTCGTAACATACTTGCATGGGTCATATAAACAGACCGGAATTGAAAATCGTATCAGGTTTAAACCAACAATTTTTATTTACAATTTTTCAGTCGTCAATTCTACATTATTAAAATACGTTATCATTTATTGAGCCCCTGGCGCAGAGGCACTAGGATGTGGGTGTAATATTTGCTTAAATTTATATTTCCGTTTCTTCGGTTCGCCCCTCAACATGCAATGCCTCCATAATTCGGCGGAAAGTGGGGAGGGGAGTGTGTTAGCACTATGTTCCCTTTGCCTGCCCACCCTACTGTGTGCGGGATTGAGCGTGAAGCTGATTTATTTTATTGTGTAATCATTTATTTTTCAGCTTCACGCGGTCTTCCCGCGACAGAGTCTAGTGTTAAGACACTCCACACCTCACTTTCCGCCGAATTGTTTATGTATGACAACGGAATTCTATGAATGCAAGTATTTGAAACATCGGATTTCTGAAGTGTATTTCATAATTTTTCCATTTACTTCATATATTTTATTTTAGTTTTTTTTAAATTACGGATACCTTCATAGGTAGATAGATACCTATGACCTACGCAAGTATAAAAATAATTAAGATAGTTTGTATCTTTCTTCCATTAATCCCGGCTATTACCAGGGACTGCCTTCCTATTCAACCTACTCCACTGTCATGTCCTGCATCACGACATCCAACCAGCGCTTTCTTGGGCGTCCGGGAGGTCTCACTCCAGGAACTGATATAGGCACTTGCAGCCGACATAATTGTATATCTATTTAAAATGTTTACAATCAGTACCTGCGGATTTCTAACACACTCTGTTTCATCTTGTTTTAATGAATCTGTATTTATTGCGTAACCCTCCTGCGTTTCTTGAGATTCCTGAAAAAATATATATAATCATATAATAACTATAAATAATTAAACGTTATATATAAACATATAATAACTATAAATTAATTAAACCTTATATATATATATANATATATATATATATATATATATATATATATATATATATATATATATATATATATAAACATATAATAACAAAAAATAATAAGTTCTTTTTTTAATCTCCTTTATTCGTATCGTGTTCCTATTTTTTGCAATTCTTTAACCAATTATTTATTTATATCTAGCCGCGTAGTCTTGAAACTTTTCCATTAAAAAAAACATTTGATTATATGTGTATCGATTATAAAATTATTTCAATTGTGTATTTGTACCTAAAGTAATATTTTAGATGAAATTTTGAATTCGTCTTTTTTCTTAGTGTTATAAAACATCAGTCGGAATATTATTTTTTTTGATATTTTTTTTCAGATTCACGCTGTATCCCCCATGTAGCAGGGTAAGCAGAGGGAGCTAAATGTTAAGACACTTCACTCTTTACTTTTTTGCGAATTCTGGAGGAATTGCATGTTGAGTGGCGGAACTTAACGCTGCAATATTTTACAATTATTATTTTTTACAATACAATATACTTATACTTTTAATATTCAAGAAAAATAATGATATTTTACAATTATTATTATTCATAGCTCTTTTGGGTTTTTTACAAAGAACTTACTACACCGTCTGCAGTTTTACGACTTAGAAAGAACCTTTCCTGTCTGATAGCGGAAAGCTCCATTTGTATTTTCTTCACCTCGTCCTCCATGACACCCACTTGTTCTTGCTTAAATAAAAGTACATAAAACTATAATAAATGTTAATGGGTGACGGAGTGTCTTAGCACTAGGTTCTCTCTGCCTGCTGTGTACGGGATACAGCGTAAAGCTGATTTTATAATATTTCTTTGTTATATCTTATAATTATTAATTAGCGAAAATATCTTATTTACTTTTATTTAACTTACACCATAAAAATCAGTCATTTCATTTTTTTTATACGAAACTGTATCCGAATGATGGATGTGGGTTCGATTACTACTCGGGAGAACATTTATTCTTAAATGACGTTTATTCGGCCACGACGATGTTAAAAAAGCCATACATATGCTAATTACCAATACAGAAGACTCGCCATCGGCCTTAATATCTTTAACTGGTTCAAATTTGTGAAACGGAAAATACTCTGGATGAGGCATGAAATTAGATTTTTCCAAAAATTCTGTAAAAATAAAAATTGATATTGTTTAAACACCGGTGTAACTTTTCGCAATTATAAATATAATATAAAATAAAAAAATCAAAGTAAATCAATTTATATTAAACAAAATGTCTTCATCAATGACATTAGATGACACTTTTTTATTTTTTAATATAAACCTCATATAGAGAACCTCTATTGTATTATAAAACATCAGGTATACATGCCTAGAATGTCAAAAACCGCGTAGCTCCTCTGGTACTGCACGGGGTCGTGGGCAGCGGTGATCACCATCAGGTGACCCAAAAGCTCATTTGCCTTGTCCTTTTTCCATAAAAAAAAAAAGAAATGGAAGTACTTACCTACCTTTTTTTTATTTATTTGTTTTAACACCACAGACGCTTGGTCCGTACCCTTTTTTACTTTATTATTATATCTAATTTTCTTATTATGTATATTAATTACATTATTGTTTTTATGTATACAATTCATACCTTTTATGAGAAAATATTATTTTTAACTTTACATTGTTTTTGAGTTGTTTTAAATGGAATAATTATAATTACATATTAAACTATTATAATGATTTGTTTATTAGAGGCCGTCATGACGCAGAGGCACAAGGGTGTGATTGTAACGCGACGGTTGTGCGTTCGATCCCCACTCGAGGAAGTGAAATATTTATTTACGTTTATATTTCCATTTCTTCGCTCTGGTGTCGAGGCTAAGCGCGGCGTTGTGTTCCGCCACTCAGCAAGCCTCCAGAATTGGGGAGCGGAGTGTCTTTACATTAAGCTCCTTCTGCCTATCCTGCTACAGGATAAAGATTTTTTTTGTTGCTTCACGCTGTATCGCGCACATAGCAGGGTAGGCAGAGGGAACCTGGGAACACACTTATAAGACATTCCGTTCAAATTAAGACACTTCAGTGTCCCATTTTGGAATTCAAGCCGCGCTCAGAGCGACAAATATAAAATATTTCATTTCCTCCAGTAAAAATTGAAGTCACAACCTGTCTCGTTTATAATCGCACCATTGAGCTCCTGTGCCACGATTCGCCACATGGCTAAAGTTAATCGCCATATGTAATGTAACCGCGATAGAATGGAACTATTAGGTATATTTAAATATCACCTAATAAAATATAAATCCATAGCGGAGATGCAACAAGTTTCAATATTAAATATTTAAAACTAAGATCTGTGACTGTAAAGCGTCGGTCGGGGGTTCGATGCCCACTCGAGGAAGTGAAATATTTATTTACGTTTATATTTCCATTTCTTCGCTCTGGTGTCGAGGCAAAGTTTTGCCATTCAACACGCAATGCCTCCAGAATTCGGCCGAATGTGAGGAACGGAGTGTCTTAACACTAGGTACCCTCTGATTTTCGAACAGTGTAGTATGTAGTTATAATTTTTTCAACAGGCTAAATATAAAATTTTCTTGTGGGGATGGGCGCTGTATACCGGAATACAGGCAACTAGTCCAGATACAGAGGAAATCTTGAAACTTTTCTTTATAGCTGTTTAGCCTATGTTTGTATCTAAAACTTATGTTTACTTAAGCTAAGTTGTTTGTAAACATCAATAAAGTTTTATTATTATTATTATTATTATTAGTGGGACACCCTATATCTTAAAACGCGATGGTTGCACATTCAATAACCAATCTATGAATTATTTCCATTTTCCCATGCTTAAACGACATAACGTGACGTTCTTTTGTCTATCAAGAAGCAATTTCACGAAATCTGACAAAAAATAGAAAACGGTGAGTTTCGGCACTTTGATTCAAAATACCGACAAGCGCGAGTCGGGCTCGCCTACCGAGGGTTACTTGATGCTACAGGCGAAGGTTACTAGGCGATGGAGGGAATCGATCAATTCCGCGACATAAAAGCTGAGGAAGGCAACAGAAATTATATTAAGCGTTCCCGTTCCCATGTTTAAAATAAAATGCATTTTACTCGAACGACCTAACGTTGAAAATTATATATTTTATAAATTTTAGTATTTAATAACATTTTATTTATATTTCTCCGCAACTGATCCCGTTCGGAGAAATATTTATATTTAAATATAGATATTTTATAGAAAATATGTAAAGTTATATTTTATAAAATTGAGTTGATAGAGCAAAGGTACATGCGTGCGACGGTCAACGCGAAAGGTGGCTATTCCCACTAAATTACTAGAAAAAATGAAATATTTAATATTTTCATTTCTTCTCTCTGGTATGACAAAAAAAATGTATAAAGATTCCATTACTTAGATGTTTGTTTAGTATTAAACTAACGCAGTGTAATAGTAATCAATGTTATTTATACATATCAGGTACAAAAAGTAGACAACGGAGAAATTTGACACTAGTTCTCTGTACTAGCTCACGTTATGCTTGCATGCGCTGAATAAGTAAATGCAAGGAAATAAAACTATAAACAACAGTACACTATCAAAACAAAAGCTCTAATTGCACATTCGTATTAAAAATTTGAACGCAGCGAACTTTGAAATGGGACTGTCTCTGGTAACGCATTCTATGCACAAAAAAATATTTAATTAATATAACTTCATTAATTCAAATTAAAAATATTAATTATTTAAATAGACTATCGATCCTAGAGTCCCACGTTACACATTCGATCCCCACTAGAGGAAATTAAATATTAAACATTTTTATTTCTCCGCTGCGTGGAGTTTCGAGGGGGACGGTGTGTTTTACCACTAGGGTCCCTCTACCTGCTGTGTGGGTGATAC
Organism: Heliconius nattereri; assembly: GCA_013403645.1. NCBI lineage: Eukaryota > Metazoa > Arthropoda > Insecta > Lepidoptera > Nymphalidae > Heliconius > Heliconius nattereri. Next base: position 476,635 of record JAAIXI010000208.1, on the reverse strand, counting down.
AGCGTGAAGGTGAGTGACTTTGCAAGTTAATATAAGTACAAAGAAACAGCTTAATTAATAGAAATTTTACACCTATAATAGAAGAATTACACCTATAATCATCAGTTTATCCGAATAACACATAATAAGTGCGAATAAAACTCTACAAATTCTACCTACTTCAAAAATTCTACTTAGCCCTTATACAGCTTAGACGATTTACAGTTTTCACTATTGTAGTTTGGCGTAAAGCTTATAAATAAAAAATATATATACATACCATTTGTTTAACAAAATTGCTATATATAACAATTTTATTGAATCAACTGAAACTATATTTTTCAATTTAGGTATAAATATTTAAGTTATATTATTATTAGAAAAAGAAAATAATGCAAATAAGTAAAAAATATTTATGAAGTTCCGCAAGCGGGTCGTTTGTTTATAATATACGTATTCAGTAGTACATATGTACATAAGATAACGAGAACGTCTTAATACACTTCATATAGCACTCAAATGCAATAGGAAATCCTATAAATATAAATGAATAAATTAGTGATGTAACAGAAAGCTTGTTGCGCCTTTATACTTTGTGGTATATGTATTTATTACTCGTAGTGTCCCATCACTACTGGTTTATTGACCTCAATTGAAGGTACCGAGTCACCTTGCAGTCTGCCAATACTTAGCTTGACCACTGACACCGGTCGACACCCAATATCTAAAAGGTTATCTGTTGACTTTCCTATGTAATTTTCTTGTAATTTTCCATTAGATCACAGAAAAAAAGTATTCGATCATTCTGATTTAGATTTTGACATTTAACTATTCGTTGGCCATGTCCAATTTTGAAAATTATAATTGGCGTAGCTCGCGTCTTATCAACTCGCAGATAAAGAAATGCGTTCATTCAATTGTTTATTTCGTCGGGCGGCGCGGGCGGGGCGGCAGTGCGCGCGCGAAGCGACCGCCGATGCACGGGTGCAATTCACACTAGTTCGCCACCAGCCACCAGGGATAAAACATGGAAGACTGGTCGATCCTCGATCGCGATTACAGCTGCTACGATCACTACTCCCATTACCAGGAAAAAGACAAGGATGCGCCTGCGCCATGTCCACAACAACCCTTCAAAGATCCGTCGCCGACGCTGACTCTACTCCTCTCACCCTGCCAACTCCCCAAAGGGTGAGTTTATCTACTTCTGAAACATTTTGAACGTGTTTTTTATATAATAATTATTAGTGGTTAGATATTTTGGCGCTGGCGTACGCAGTCAATATAATATACTCGTATACAATGTAGAGACAGTGTATATATTGGCTTAGTGTTTTTACAATTATGTTGTTATGTTTAGATGATTAATACCGTGGTTTGCAATTACACGTAACTGCATCAAATTAGCTGGTATTCTAGAATATAATGTTTATGTTTACTTTTTTTGATAACTATTTACTATTTTTAGTTATCTCGCGCTATCTAGAGCGGCCGTTGCTTAGAGATTTTTGCCGTCTTATAACAGATTGTTAATTTATATGAAATTTATCTTAGATGTATGTGAAAAGCTGTTAATGGAAGAATCGTGTATAGTTTGTTTTGTTTTTAATAGGAATTATCTCAGAAAGCTTATGATTTTTTAGTGGTGATTTGAATTTATTATACCTGTTTATATGTATGTGTTTTTATATGTATATTTATTAATTGTTTGTTTATGTTTTATACATTATCAAGAATATACGAATATTTTGAAATAACAGACAGATATTTCAATTTTGTTTATAACATAAATGAACTAATGTTTTATTTATTGTAGTACTGCAATAGATTATTAAATCGATTAAGAATCTAAAACAATTTTTCTCATTTTCTCCGCTTTCAGATTGTTAATTGTTTCTAAAATAGAAAAAATGACAATTTTTTTATAATCATAATATTATTTTCCGTCTCCATTATAACAAGATNAGATATATATATATATATATATACATGTGTACATATTTGCTACATCAGTGTTGGGTTTAAATGCTTCTAAAAAAAAAATAAGAGAAGTTATTTATTCTATTATTTTAAATTTTGATCTAATAACAAAATCATTTAGGTTTTGTAGATTTTTAATTATGTACAATAGTAGTTACAATCGCTTATAAACATTTCAAATGCGTCTCTTCCACCAAATGATCAATACAGGAGTCCTTGAATTCGGCTATGCAAAACTATTTTTTTTAACAGAACGAAAATATAAAAAAATAAGATATAGATATTGTATATATAATTTCTAATTTTATAGATAAATCAATGAATGGCGAATGATATAGTATTATAATGTAGATTTGTTTATCACGTCAAAACTACTCTACCGATTATTATTAAACTTTGTACACAAGTTAAGAGTTTAACCAAAACATTTAAAAAATATGTTATCCTTTGACTATACTATAAAAAAAGTTAAGCAAGCGAAGCCACGTTTGAGTCTCTAGTATAAAATTAAATTAGTAGGTATAATAATTTTTGTAAAGTACGTATTTCTATTAGATTGAAATTTGTGTTGGTAAACAGATCTTGTTATAATTTTAAAATATAACTATAATATAAATAATGTATAAAAGTTTATATAAAAAGGATGCAATTCCTAATAGAATTAATAAAATTTGATAATACAAAACCATTTAAATTAGCCTTTTTAGGATTCCGTACCTTTTAAGGAAAAAAGGAACCCTTATAAGATCATTTTGTTGTCGGTCCATCTATTTGTCAAGAGCATTTATCTCGAGAACGCTTAGATATATCGAGTTCAAATTCAAACCATATACTCAAATCTACGTTCCTTTGATTTCCTGTAAAAATCATATTTATACATTTACTTCAAAAAAAGATATAGCCGTTTATATAACAAAAAACGCGTATTTCAATGCTATAATTAGGGAATCAAAATTAATAAGGTACTTCCGGTTGACCGAGATTATTAAAATTTGGCAGCTAGCATCTACAGGTCTAGCTAGCATCTAAATCAGGAAAAAATCTGAAAACTAGTCTGAAAACCGCTAGTTCAAGTGAGGTATCAGAAGAAAGGGCTTTCAGAAAAAAATCGAGATTTCCGATTTTTGTACGGAATCCTCGGTGAGAGAGCCCGACTCGCGCATGTCCGCTTCCGCAGGGACGCAGTCGCCCACGCACACGCGTAAAACTGGAAGCGCGACGGGTTGTGGGTTCAATTCCCACATGAGGAAATTAAATGTATATTTCATTTCCTAGCTCTATAGGCATAGCGCGGCGTTGTATTTCACTATTCAATACGTAATGCCTCCAGAATACGGCAAAATCAGGGGAACGAACATTTTTTAATGGGAACGGAGTGTCCTAATACTAGATTCAGTCTACCCTGCTATGTGCGAGATACAGCGTGAAGGTAAAAAAATATATATACATGCATTTTTGTAGACCCTCAATAATAGGATAGTACATTCATTATTTCCGTAGTTCGTCTAATTCTACGCTGCGCATATAAGCGTCGGCCGTAGGTGGATATTATTTATTAAGTACCAAAAGATTACGTTTTGTTATATATTTTGTTCAAGTGCTATAGTTAAAAAAGCTAATTAACTTTAATTTCAAATATGTTTTTCAGAATTAAATATAAAAAAATATATATATAATATGACGAACAAACCTTAATAGTAATGCTGATCAATGTTATATTTGCGTGTTGAGAAGCTGAACTCGACGCTGCGCTTATTGGATTGGTACCCTCTGGTATCAGCAGAGAGAGGAAAATATTCATAAATAATAATTTATTCACTTGAGCAGGAATCAAACTCACTACCGTCGCGTTCTACTTCCACAACAGTCCTACGCTTGTGTACAATTCTGACAGCCTCAATTTGATGTTTGGTGTCTATAATTGGTTTTTTTTTAGCGACAAGCGCCCTGAAACGTTTCTCGGCAGCTACTTCCAACTACTGATGAAACTAAATCATTGTAAACGCTATAGATTGTGGGTTCGATTCTCACTCGATGAAATTAAATATTTAATAATATTTTCATTTTCTTCACTCTGTTGTCGAGGCAATGTGCAATGTTGCGTTCCGCCACTCAACACGCCAATAATTGGCAGAAAATAGGGAACGGAGTGTCATAACACTAATTTCCCTGTGCCTAATCTGCTGTCTGCGAGATACCGGGTGAAGCTAAAAAAAAAGTATAATATAATTGTATATTACTTACAAATTAATATTATTTTACAAACAGTAAACAAAACTAGAGAAGCTCATTCATCCAGATGACAACACGGCTTCTTACCAGACAGTATGTCTTCTTTCCTAACAGTAATTAGCACATAACGAAATTGCTAAAATAAGCTTTAATTAACTAAGAATGTAATTTAATTATATTTATTGATTCGATTCCCAATAGTTGGAATGAGTTATTTTCACTCGCTCCCTCTGGTAACAAGACTAACCGCGGCGACTCTCGAAAATTGGGTGCTGCTTGCGTGCTGCTAAAAATTAACCCCACATAGGTTCTTGGTAATCGTTCATTGTAGCGAAATGAAGTCATGTAAAATAATTTAATTAATGATTGAATGATAATTTCATTTGATAATGATAAAATATTTAGTAAATGAATGTAAATTTTAACTGACATACTTGACAAGCAAAATAAAGTAACGTGAGTGCAGGAAATAACAAGTGTCATATTTACGTTACACAATCTACGCTGACAGCGCCTAGGCAACTAGAAATCTGCTCGCTGTGCTCGTCAACTTGCGCGGTGGGGGTTTGCAATGTGAGCCTGAGTTTGAAATTTGGCCCGAAGAGCCCATGTTAAGTTGGTTGAAGCCACGAAGTACTTAAACTGATTATAACTAAAAGATATATAAATAGTACCTTAAAATATAAGAGATTAAAATATTTTTAATTGCAACGAAACGTTACAGGTTATATTTTGACATATCCTAGCCACTGCTGTAAGATATAGGTATTTTTTTAAAAAATCACTTAAACCCAAATCGTAATATGGTTTAATATTTATTGCACATTTGATATTCTACTTAATAAGAGTGTCACGCTTTTTCTTTCCCCACTTTCCGCCCATTTATCAAGACATACCGACAGACATTTTATATATAATCATTCTGGGGATCGAGGCTAACAGCCTTTGCGTTTACTGACAAATGCTGACCTACTGCACCAGGACGTAAACAAATTAACGTTATTCTATTTCCTTTGAAAATGTAAATGTCAACAAGCCTGTTAAAATACTATTTATAGACATAGTCGATATATATCAGCTCCAGTCGTGTCTGAATCTAGACTGCATTCAAATAACAGTGTATGAAATTATTTCATAAAAGATTTAGGTCTTGATGTCTGTCGCTAGGATTATGAAATTGTGTTCTTCAGCTTCTCACTGTATCCTGCTTATGGCAGGGTAGGCAGAGAAAACCTAGAGTTAAGAAATTTCGTAAGCATTTCCGCTCATCTCCCACATTGAAGCGCAATGGCGCAGGTGGGTTATTTTTACTTCCCCGCTTTGATATTGAGTTAAGATTGAGTTTTGCCATTTATAAATCCGTAATTTTTAGATTTCGGAAGTACAAAGAAATTCGGCTTACTAAATAAATTACTTGGAGACATAGGTATTGTAGACAGAGTCTTCAATGAAGAAAAGTCTTATTTCTTATCGCTTGTCAGAACATGGTCGCGATCTTTACGCTAAAATTGCAGCAGATTGTACGCCCGAATGTTTGTAAACATAAATATTTTATCTTTTGTTATCTCGAGGTGTTTTCGGTAAATAAAACAAGATAATATGCCTACTGGCACCTCACTTCTCCAACTTCCGTGATATTTTGACATAGTCATTGCACTTTGTCATATTAAACCGGAACAAAAGAATCTATATATTAATATTTAAAGCAAAATCTTTTTAAATTTCAAAATACTAGTTAATCTTTATACATTTTTTGAAATAAACACTGTAAAATTTTTAACGGGAGGTGCCGGAAGTAGGGAACGAAGCAAATCTTTGCTTGCCCCATGACTCTGCTGCCTACATCCTTTGCGAGGGCGGTTCGGGGCGGAGGATAGGCGACTGAAATATGACGACGGGTGTTTCTTAACGCCTTAATTACTATTTCTGTTTATAACAATTACTGTATATTCTTTTTATTTTCTTAGTCCTATGTTAATTTTACGTGTCCTTAAAACGTTCTAAGTTTTGGAGGAAGAAAATCCACTTTCATTATATAATCTAGCAGTACATTTATATTTTATGCTGATAGCTTTTAGTTTAAAGTGTTTTTAGGCGAGTTTTAGCTTTTAAATATTACTTGATATAGATATTTTTTCAGTACTTTCAGTTATTTTGATCGCAGAAAAGTTTCAATCATGTTTATATAGCAACTGGAAAAATTCGGAATTATATAGAAACTGTATATAAGCTTAGAACTAAGAAGTACTCGAGTACTTACTAGTTCTCCAAGTTATTATACCTATTATTAGGTCTATTATTGTTGTTTTAATAACTAAATTTAGTTGTAACAGTTTATATATACTTAAGTTTCACATTCACATCCCATTTCAACATTAGGTTCCCTGGTCCCCTATAAAATATATGCGCTATATACATATATACAGTGAGTGAGAGAAATAAATATTAACTATCAAAATAAATAAATTGCCATATTTTACAACAAATTGATAATATTAATAATTAATTAATAATGACTTATCTACATAATTGCATTAAAACTTATACATAAAGTGTTTCAAGTCATAGAAGAGAAACTAATGTGAATAAAAAAAGTGAATTTTCCGATTTCAAAACCTTGCGTTCAAAGTGACCGCAGCAACATAGAACAAATAACAATAATTTAAATAAAATCATTCACTGAACGGGAATCAAACCTATCGCGTCCCTAGTTTTACGCAGACCCACTGCACCACGACGCTCACTTTAAACTAAATGGGAAAAAAAAATTAAATATAAAGGAAAGTGGAACGTGAAAACATCCTCACCTTCTCGCGACTTACCGCGACTTGGCGATCGGCGGTAATAGATTTTAATGGCAAATAGGTGCATACAAACTTGGCATTTGCTATATATAATCTTGGCATGGCCACTCCGACGCGTACGCACACTGCTATCGCTCCCAAATCAAAATATTACTATCATATGTTTGGTATCATTAAAATATTGTACATCCTATATTTTTAAGGCGTTAAGTTCCGCTACGAAATATTTAACTACTATAGATACACTGCTGACACTGACACTGGAGTGCGGAACTACTTTGCAATTTAATATAAGATACAAGAATTCGAATCGATTGATATAGAAATAAACGAAAATCTACGGAACTAAAATTATATGGAATATATTATATAAAAAAAAAACATAATATATTATTCTTATAACATGCGTAAAAGGAAACCAATAAAACAAAATTCACTCCTGGATAATTTAAACTCAAAATCTCATAATATTTATAAAACATACAAAAATTATAAATAACTGAAGCTGGTATTTATTTATAAACAAATTAATATTAATGGCAATTAATATATCAATATACTCTCAAAACGTTTGAACGTGTTAGTATGCAACAACATATTAAAGCTTGGCAATGTTTAACATTAGGTCGCTTTGCCACTACTGTGTCCATTTTACATGGATGTCTTAATGTTAACCAAATGTCTTAATGATATATAAATAATGATAAGATATGAGGGCGACAGGGCGACAGTTCATAATTCAGCGAAAACAGGGGAAACAGAGTGTCTTAACACTAGACTCTCTGTGTACCCTGATATACGCAATACAGCGTTATATGTAATTGCTGCAAAATAATATCTGCGGTTATAGAATTAATTATACATCGAAATCTGCTACTAATTGCTTTATAATTGAGCTAGAAATCCTTTGGTATGTTTAAATGGTTGGCTTAAAATTTTGTGGTGATATAATCTCTATGTTTCTCCACAAAAACAGTCGTATAACAAATATATCACGGAACATCCGTATTCGTGTTAATAGCATAAATAATTTAAAAAAAACGTTAAATAATATCTTTTAAAAATATTATCTTTTTACAGTCGTAAGTAAGGCAAAATACAACTACTTTCTATTTTTTTATTTAAAATCTTTACAAAATTAGTTATAAAATTTGTGTAGCGGAAGCTTTACGTTAAAAGCGTAGGGCAATTTCACGTGAGAAGTCCATAATATCTTTCTAGAAATCTAATGTACTGAACAAATCAATACAAAGTACTACTACTACATTTGACATATGTAGTAGTACTTTAAAGTACTCGTGTATAACATATTATACTGTTTATTGATTAATTTATTTTTATATCGGTGTTTAATAAATAAAAAAAATCAGCTTCACGCTTAATGCCGCCCACAGCAGGGTAGGTAGAGGGAACCTAGTGTTAAGACACTTTGTTCCCCACTTTCAGTCGATTTCTGGAGGCATTGCGTGTTGCACGGCGGACTCAACGCCTAGAACGATACTAGAGCGAAAAAATGGAAAATATAAAGTTAAATAAGTATTTCATCACCTCGAATAGGGATCGAACCCACTACCAGTCGGTTTTACAGTCACACTCTGTGTGTAATAAATAAACAATAGCATAAATTGCACTTTTTGAAATATTTCAGGGTGTACAATAAGATTTGCAATATTGTATATTAGACAATATATAATAAGCATACATTGCCATATTTAAATAGGTTTGTTTTTTATATGCAATTACAGCATTATCTCGGTATGTAGGTACATATATATTTCAAATAAACTTACGTATACTCGCTTTTATACTAATTAAACTATCCAATCAAGGTGTGGATTTAAACCCTATTCTAACTCATACAACTATTACAAGCATTTTTGAATCGTCGAATGAAAATATAAAAAAAAAGCTATCACCTGTTCGGAAAGCAGTTCTGCTGAGAAGAGCCGGCAAGAAACTCAACAGTTGCTCTTTTCAAAGTCAATGGTATATTTAATTATTAGGTACATTAGCTGGCACCTGTCCTGCTTTACATTCAATTGATTACTCAACATTCAATACCCCCAGAAATGGCGAATAGTAAGAAACGGTGTAAGAAAAATTAAAAAAAGTGTCGTTGTTACATTGTATTCAAAATAAATTTAATAAAAAAAAGAAACAATATTACTAACTATTTCATAATTATAAAATAACCTTAAAAACAAATGTAATAGGTACAGTAAACAGCATTCACAGGTTCCGGATTAGAATTTAGATCTTTCCATATTAATTCTAAATATTAAACTTATTTATTTCTCCATTTTAGGAGAAATTCCCGAGAGATAAAAAACAAAGCGGAGAAACAGAGGAGAGACAAGATGATCCAGTCGCTTTTGCGGCTCGCGTCCGTCGTACCCCCTATAGCGAAGCTCGGACGAAAATTGGATAAGATAAGCGTACTGCGACTTGCCGCCCATTACCTACGATCTCATCAACATGGTAAGCCAATATAAACTTACATATATCTATACTAGCGGACACGCGCAGCTTCGCCTGCTTATTTGCACGATTAGGAGTGAATTCTCATAAACCATGAAACACGCGTTCAATGAAATATTTGTCAAAATTTTTAATTTTATAAAAATCGATAACGTCTTAAACTTTTTCCATACAAACTTTCGAACCCTTAGGGGGTAAATTCTAAAAAACCGAGAAACACGTGTTCAATTAAATATTTTACAGAGTCTAAATTTACAATTTTATAAAAGTCGGTGCTGATTTAATTTGTTTACCATACAAACTTTCAACCCCTATTTCAACCCTTTAGGGTTAAAATTTTTCAAAATCCCTTCTTAGTGGATGTCCAGATTACGAAAGTAAACNGCTTTTTTTTTTTTTTGATACTTCTAGATTAATCGTCCTTACAATTTGTAGTAGAGATAGGCAGAATGGAACAATAAATCTGTCCAAGAACTGCGTTCACTTCACCATCAATTTTTTGTGTCTATGACAAACACAACCATCTTTCGATCGTTACACTGTCACCGGTACTTCGTCACTGTTTTTGCACTTATATGTTCTTAATCGCCGACACTTTACACTTTTCACGTTCTTTTATAGTCCATGGATATATTCCAACACTATTTGTTGCAATTTTTACAGTAATTCAATAAATAACCAATCAATTGTACATATATAAATACATATATAACGCATATGTAAACATGAATCAATGTATCGAACTTCTTCATAACATACGTTCATTTTGCTTGCTTCAAAAACAATAGAAAAATGGCGGGATACTAGTTTTTTTTAAATTCAGAATGTCACATTTAATGGTATTAAAACCAGCCAGTTACATTGAGCACAGCCAAAGAGGTTTGATTCTAATTCTAATAATATATTAAAAAAACGAAAACACTTTTGCCCCAATCTAATATTTATTTTTATAAGTGCAATAAACCCGCTCTATTTATTATTTGTATTTAAATGAGCCCGTCGTGGCGCAGCGGCAAAAGAGTGTGACTATAACGCGACGGTTGTGCGTTCGATCCCCACTCGAGGAAGTGAAATATTTATTTCCGTTTATATTTCCATTTCTTCGCTCTGGTGTCAAGGCAAAGCGCGAAGTTGAGTTCTGCCACTCAACACGCAATGCCTCCAGAATTCGGCAGAAAGTGGGGAAAGGAGTGTCTTGACACTAAGTTCCCTCTGCCTACCCTGCTGTGTGCGGGATACAGCGTAAAGCTGAAGTGCAATAAGTTCATAAGTGAGAACACAGCTAGGTGTCTCGNAAGTCTCGTCTTGTTCTTGCATTTGGGCAACACTACTAGAATTATTCACAAAACATTACCTATCTAGATATAGCGCATAAACTAGATCATATAATATACTGCGTTGTTAGATATATAGGATGTTCGCGTGTCCGTAGACGCGACCACGGACGGACGGTTGTAGATTCGACTTTCATTTGGGAGATATATTTTATATTTTCGTTCCCTCGTTCTGTTAACCAGGGAACAAAAGCCATTAAGCTCCGCCACTCAACACACAATTCCCCAAAAATTAATGGGAGAGTGTGGAAATGTGTCTTAATGGGAACGGAATGTCTTAACATTACGTTCCCAGGTTCCTCCCTGCTATGTGCAGCATAGAGTATAATTGCGTCATACAGGCTTGACAGTAAGAAGCTAACAATGTTCGTTATCATTTCGTTACCTAACGTTCAGTTAGTTACTAATATTCTAAATATTCCATGTAATTTTCATCTAGAGACCCTTTGTGGTGAGGCTAAATACCATTTAGTATAATAGAGCAGCTTTTTACCCCACAAAAGGATCGACAGCGAGGACCTGGTGTCAAATTATTCCTTTTCAAGACATTACGTACCCCGAGTTCAAGACTTCGCCTGTGGAGCAGTGGAATTAAACACTGCGCTTGTCTTGCCAGTGCATAAAAATGAAAATTCATTACCCAGAGTGGGAATCGAACCCCCAATCATCAGTATACAGTCCCAGCTCCCAGTATTATTAGGTAATACTATAAAAATGCATAATTCCTTCAATTACAAGTTGTACTCGTATAGTAAGTAGTTCATTTGCATTGTGCGACGACGTAGTTTTGCTCGTACATAATAAATATTAAAACGCAAGACACAGATTGTTGTGTGACGTCATTATACTACTGGCTAAAATAAGTATATTATACGAAATCATTAAAAATTAAATCATATTCACGCTGTATCCCGCATACAAGCGAAATCACCTTTTAATATATAATAATAATTTGATTCGTGACTCAATAAATCCCTCGTTATGATTTCTCCGTTCTGGTAAAAGAAATTATGGCGTTGAGTTCCGCTACTCAAAAAGCGATGTCTCAAATTTGGGCGGTAAGTGTTCTGGCTCGAGGCTCTCTCTACCTCCCCAGTTAAATCTGAGATAGAGCGTGGAGCTAAAAAAACTGTAATATGACGGAATGGGCGATTTTACCAAAACTCCGCCAACACACATATAGCAGGATACGCAGACGTAACCTAGAATTAGCACACTCAACTTGTCTTGTTACCAGACCAAGGAAATAAAATTAACTCTATAGCGTGGAGTAGGTATAGTTAATTACATAATCGGTATCCTACACCATGTCTATAGTTTTTTACTATTAATTAATTAATTAGTAAGTATTTATTCGCGAACAATACACTATAGCGCTAAGAGTTATGAATGTAGTTAGAGTATTTTAAATGGGTCTAGCGTACGCGTGCAGCTTCGCTTGTTTATTTGCACCCTTAGGCGTAAATTCTCATAAACCACCAACCACATGATCAATGAAATATTTTTAAGTCTAAATTTAAAGTTTTATAAAAACCAGAGGTGATTTAAAAAAATTTCCATACAAACTTTCAACCCCATTTACACCCTTAGGGGGTGAATTCTAAAAAAATATGAAGCACATGTTCAATTAAATGTTTTTAAGAGTCTGAATTTAAATTTTTTTTAAACACCATAAATAAAGAACAAAAACAACAGATTCATTCAATCATATATATATTGTTTACAGAAATATTAATTGAAATGTAGTATACAATTAAGCTCATATTGAGCTTGCTAAATAGAAATACACTAAATATATTAAGTATATTAATCAATATACATACAAACAGCTATAAACATAAAACAATCAACAGATATAAATACACACAAGTAACATCATTTTGAATAAATCAATATAATAATAATAACAACAACAATATAAGCAAATACCAAAAGTAATAATAGGGGAAAATAGGAGACTCCGCTCTCCATTAACATAAAAATATAACAATTAAACATTAAGCTTAAGTATATAAATACAAATATTATATTAAATTCAATTATATTTACTTAAACATGTAAACAATTGTTGAAATATAATCATATTTTGTACTCTTTTCTAGCAGATCACATGTGACTTCATTTAGTTTTCGTTCCAGTGGCCCAGTTCATCAAGAGTATTTTTAATAATGTTTTTTGTTTTTTGCTGGTCTTCAATAAGCTTGTCTATGCTTCGGTTTAAAGATTTAATCTGTTCATTTAATAGTACTAAGCGTAGCAAGCTTGATCCACGTGGCGCGTTTTTATCCATTTTTACCACATTGGCATCAGTATTTTCAGCACCAGGTTCGGGAACTGAAACTGAAACAAAAATATTTTTAATTAATTACTTTTATAATATGTAGTAAACATTTTTGTGTTTACTATGTAATAAAATTTGAATAGGGTTACATTTAAATAGAATAAAATACCTGAAGACTCTCCTCTTTCGAAAAACGTGGAACGCTTTTGTCTTGGGGGTGATCTAAGCGACTGTTGAGCATCATTTTCCGTGGAAGTATTTTCCATTTTAATGTTTTAACATACACTTTTAATCACTATAATAAAAGTAGTAGTAGCAATTTTGAATTTTGAATTACAAGTACAGACTGACGTTGTTAAACGAACGCCATGCATGACACAGACGTTAGCCATAGACACGAAAAAGTATCGATACTTTGTGGTATCGAGTACATTGCTTTTCCACTTTTCCATTAAAAAAATAATCTGTTTCGTACGTTGTTTTCCCGTGTAAAATCTTGGTTGAGAGCAAACATGCTAGAAAAGAGGTGGATGATTCATTCAGAGTGCGCCGTGCCTATTTATATGTGAAGTGTGTTTTTTTACTATAACGTTATCTTACTTTGTTTATATCTGATAGATTTTTATATATTTGATTCATTAGTATTGATGTTATTTATTGGAGGGTTCACAAAAATATGATTTTTATAGATAAACTTATATTGATAAAATTTTAAATGGAAGTACAAATTAAATCTAAAACTAAACTATATCTCAGACTACTGCTCAATGTCAGAAAAACAGTTTTCTATTTAGACCTATATTAATCTAATTTAACCTACGACTTAACTATTCCACGATGGAATAATAAGTGTGGGAAAAGAAGAAATTCCTTTCCCACGGCCGTCTATCAGACCAGGGGCGGACTAAGGCCTAGGCAGCTTAGGCAACTGCCTAGGGCCCGTAGTATTTGGGGCTTAAAAATTAGGTTTTTAATTTTTTAATTTTATAAATAATTCTTATTACTGTTTAACAGAAAAATGTACAATTCGTAATTATTGCTGAAACGTCTCCAAATTATGCCGAATTATGATAAAGTCGACAGGTGTGGACGTGCTTATGCACTACACCAGTATATACGCGATTATCTGGAAAGCAAGGCCAATTTGGCCTCGTAGAAACTGGAGGTCATCAGCAGAGTGAAACGGTACTTCACGCCAAAACATCTACTGACTCTATAGGGCCCAGGTTCAGCCTTATATGGAGTACTGTTCCCATCTCTGGACTGGTGCACCCCAGTATCAGCTTGGGGACCCAATGATCTGTGCAAGGCTTGACCCTTTGGCTTTGCGTAGACTTCTCCTCGCTGTGCGTTCTTTCATCATGGGGCGTGTTCTGAAAAAAGTTTAACGTGTTACTTGCCGCCGAATTTTCTAACCGCACAGTATGTCAAAAACTAAAATATCATCCACACCACCTGGTTATGTGGAACATCACTACTGTGCGGTTTCGTACCAGTTTCCTTCTACACCACATTCCGCGGGCTGCCTGCTGTTTCCAGGTCATTTTTGGGATTCCTACCCATATTTTCTCATACTGGTGAAAACTTGGAAAAAGTTATTTAATTTTTTTTAAATATATTAGATTTAGATATCACCAACTGTCAGACAATGCATTTAATATCAGGGACTCCAATCCAGAATAAAATAATATTTATTTTTTCTGTTTATTTGTGACACTAGGTGGTCTGCCCGTTCCGATACTGTAAAATCCTAAAAGGAAAACTATGACGTAATTAAACATTGTTTATCAATATAAGAATTATCGTCAGGCAAGAGACGTCTGGACGGTTTCCATTAGGCGCGGGTTCGAGTTACGCTACGTTCAAATTTTTATACGTTTTCTAAATAATTATTTTTCTTTCCTAAGTGTGGAGTAACACTTTAAGAATGTTAAAAATATTTAATAAATAGCATTCTCTCTTGGCAGACGATAATTCTTAGCAATTATCTTTAGTTAGCAATTTGTAAAAATTTCCCTACAAATTCAAATTCAAATTCAAAATATTCTTTATTCAAATAGGCAATTATTATAAGCACTTTTGAATCGTCGAATGAACATATGAACAAAAAGCTACCACCGGTTCGGAAGGCAGTTCTGCTGAGAAGAGCCGGCAAGAAACTCAACAGTTGCTCTTTTCAAAATCAATGGTACAATCTATTACATTAGCTGGCAGCTATCCTGCATGACATTCAATAGACATTAATTCCATACATGTTTATCCTCTAAATATTCTTGAACAGTGTAATACGCTTTACTTGTTAGAATTTTTTTTACAGATATTTTAAATTTTTGTAGTGGCAAACTAAGAATACACTGCGGAATTTTATTATATACACGTATACTCAGACCCATAAAAGATTTACTAACTTTTTGGAGGCGGAAACTTGGTGTAACAAGCTTATCTTTATTTCTCGTTCCTATCGTATGACTGTCGCTATTTTTGCTATGACAATGTATATTTTGTCGGACAAAGAGAATGTTATAATATAGAAATTGGGAAGCAACTGTAATAATACCTGCATCTTTGAAAACATCTCGCAGAGAATCTCGAGCTCTTAGATTATAAATATATCTCACGGCTCTTTTTTGGAGAACAAATATTGAATTGATATCTGCAGCAC